>JABCKS010000196.1:3029-30502 GCA_018851325.1 Termitomyces sp. DKA19
GACCTCTCTGCTTCACTATAATACCACCAGTCGAGGCGTCGTAAGGATGGAAGGTGTAGACCATCGATCTCAAAATGAAATGGGAGTGCTTCAGATGGAGAAGGCAAGCGAGGCCTGACGAGGGTCTCCAGGTTGGTGCAACGCCTGAGTATTTCTAGAGAAAGGTGACATAAGTCGTGATTTGGCATCGTAACCGTCATACGATATGGCAATATAAGCCGGCGAACCTACAAAAAGAAAAAGATTGTGCCACGAATGTCACTAAGACAAATTGTATAGCTTACCATTCCACCATGATCTGAATGTTGACACAAAGAGTCTCTCAGGGTACAGATTCCATGTGAAATTCTAACATCCTCATACAAGAACTTGCTGGTCAAATATTGCCACTCTCGGCACACAAGGACAATTTTTGCTCTGGTGGTTATTGCTAGATCAAGCGAGTCGTCCGGTACGGGCTGAAATGGAATGTAAGAAGGGTTCATCAAGTCCCCATCCTTCTCGAAAGCTGTCGCTTTCTCTAATATCAGGAGCCAAATTTCGAGCGGGAGCGACCGGTAGTCTAACATGAAGAACTTGTTTTAGATACCGTTGGGAAAACTATGGGTGAACAAATCCCATCATCTAATCTAATCTTACGGGTGAACCGTGTGAAAAGGGATCCAGTAAATCATGAATCCAAATTTCACTGATACTGATTCTGACTGTATCTTTTATTGACTTGTACTACTGGTGAATGACTTTGACCGTACCACTGAGACTTTCGCTTTCGACGCCCACGTCAGTATATTCATGCGAGTGTTGTCAGTCCTGCGATACCTGTTATCCTAACCTCTTCACCATATGAATTAAAGTTCATGCTTGTGAGGTCGTAGTTGTCATGGAATGAGGAGAGATGAGTGGCCTCGGAATTCATTGACATATTCCGACAATGGTTGTTTATAGATTTAAATGAATATGTGTCTTAGTAATGAGGTATAACTAAATTCAAAACCCTAGAAGCCCTGAGGACAGTTCCGGCCGAGCGGAGCGGACCCGCTACGGATATAACATATCGTAGCATCGATACAATCACCTGTGCAAGGCTGATTTCGAATAGATCCTTTTACTTGAAAGGTGCTGAAGGCCTAGGAAACAGCCTGATTGAGATCTGAACAACTGTACAAGAACATAGGCGACTTACAGTGACAAGGGATGAGTCGGCCTCCATGGCTGTATGTCATTGATCTTGTAAGCGTGCAACCGGTGCTCAATTTGATGATGCCTGACCTTCCGTAACGAGATGCCACCAAGTGGCATTCAATGGGTCGTTGGCTGTCCAAGACGTAATAGTCTTCCCATATGTTTCACGCGTATTGTACTCATACGTATAGACGGGGCCAAAGGCGATCTGACCGTCGAGATCAGGGTAAGAGTTGATATCGCTTGTCCATCTTTGACAGGTTCAGAAAGGAACACGTTGCATAATAGCAAGAAGAACAGACGTATGGGCATCCAAAATATCAAAGGTCTGGAAGCGTCATTCCAAATTAGTGATTTCAAAGCTGCGTCATACTATGGCACCGCTGAACGTACAGCAGAATCAACTTCATAGACTCTGAAACCGGAATTCATGTTCGTAATGGGGGTGATTGAGGGACCAATCTAAGATTTCATGTCAGCGAATGTGTGAGAAAGAGGGAGTGTCCCATTACCCAAGCTAAAGCTTGTGCTGTCTCAGCACTAATAATTGTAGCATTGTCGGCGTAGAAGATCTGTCACCGAACATCATTCACGATTGTCACAAAAACCTTCAAAATACACACCGACATCTGGTCCTTATGAGTGCTTCATAGTGAATATCAGATAGGTGAGGAAATAGTTGCATGCGGATCGGTACTCACTGGCCAAAGAAAATATCTGTTGAGGATGAGATAAGGCGCAAGGTTACGGAGAACAAGTGAACACACTGGCAATGACATGAGGAGAAAAACGATCGACTCTGTCGATATTTTATGATCAGTTTCTCTCTCATGAGGATATCCAAAGGATTTTCACATCTGGTAGACTGGGAAGACCTACTTAACATTGGTAAATATGGAAGAGAAGACAACCGACAGAGATTTGTAGGATTCTCCAGAGGGTTTCCTCCATCCCAGCCCGAAAGTACATGTCCTAAGATCCAGACTGAAAACAAATAAGACGTCTACATTTACGAATCCCGCAGTCATTTTACCTCGGTCTCCTGCATCCTCAGCGCTTTGAAGCTCATCCGTCAGAAACCTCAGCATGCCCGAGACGTCAGGATTGGTTAAGTTGATGTAGTTGAAGTAGTTTGAGCTTCGAAAACGCTGAGTTGACTATCTGAAAATGTTTTCAGCTGACATACCGATACCCTAGTAGCGTATGACCTCAACATCGAAGATTGAAGTTATCAGAAAACGTACACATATCGGTGTTGAGAGTGATGATTCGCAGTCCGTCCATCCGCTTGACCATATAAGCGGCATAGTGTTTTTTCGCAAGCTGGACCGCAGCACTGGGCAGCCATTTCTCATGTTTCCAGAGGTCAGCCACATGATCATAGTTCCTATGACATGCTATCAGACCTGTCGATAGTGTAGCTGGAGGATGTTACCAGGTAAACTGTTGAGCAAGAGCGCCGCCGAGAGAAGAGGGAGCATCATCTCCTCTGGATATAACGATGGTCATGGAAGAAGACAGGCATGGCTGGAAAATTCACGTACTCCGTATAGGTGTCATGATTGCCCAAAGTAGCATATACGGGACCCGTGCCGAGCATACGCTTGAAAAGGTCATACAGTATCGTCTAGGATAGGCTTTTTATGAGAAATACGAGAATACCCGCACGGTGCAGAAGCGGTCTACCTCAGCATACCTCACGTAATCTCTGTCATGAGACAAGGACTACGATATCTATCAAACTTTTGACTGTCATATTTTTGACATACCTTGACAGCTCATTTTCATCATCATGAGAAACGAGATCGCCTGTGTAGATGGTCCAGGCGAATCCAGTATTTATGGTGTCTGCGAGAACAGGGATTGCCTGAAGCGCCGCTATCCCAAGTGCCATTGGGGTATCGCTAAAGATAATCAGACATATCACAAGTATTGAGATAGATAAACAACAAGCTAACCAGAGGAAGGCGCCGAATCGGGGGGCCGGGAACTGGATTACGTTCGGCCTAGTTAAGTTAAACATGTTCTTGCGGCAGCAGGGTGATCCTGTGCAGTTTGCTTCTGAACCAGTCGCATACCCTGAAAGAAATCAGTATCTTTTTGGCATACGTTCATTCAAGACAGACACACTTGGATCAAGGTGAAAGTCAGACATGTGCAAGACCTTGAGCCTCTTGCCGCTTGGTTTCTTGGCCTTGGGAAGTGGATTCGGTTTAGGCTTCTTGAACCAATTCTTCAGATCCAGGGGAGCTGTTGCAGGAGCGGGGCATAGTCCACCAATGAAACGTGAACAGAAACCCTTGAGACATTTTCACGATTCACTCTTACACGCGAATGATTGATGCACGAACCTGTCCATCGTACCCACCAGCGTCCATATTTGCAGCGACTTGTGTAATAACTGGCCCAAAGCTTAGCGATCCAAAGTCAACCTCACACGAGGGCGAAAGCTGCAACATGTTGCAAATATCAACGGCAAGGTCAGAACTACGTTTCGGGGAAGCTAATGCAACAAATTTCAAGACTTCAAGAATAGCCACGCAGCGAGCACAATCGTTGCCTGTGAAGGCTGAATTGTTGTTAATTGAAGCTATTTGTTGACGAGCCTGGCTATATATTTTGTCAGGAGAGGCAACGGGTGGTAGGATGTGTGGGTCGACTGTATTTTCGAGTGGGATCGTGTCAGGGTTTGTGAGGGAGAACGGATATACTTTGTGCTAATTGAGTCATCAGAATATAGTGACTCGGCGAACGATTATAAACATCACAGTGACCGGATCAGAGATGACTGGCTGAACTTGTACTGATGTGGCGGTTGGGTTGTTGTAGTATGTCGAAAAGACAGACGAAGGGAACACGCCAGGCGCAGTGAAGTTCTGAGGGACAATCAATGATGCCATGGCCGGCTGAGTAGTTTCAAGGGCTGCGGCTAGAGAAGCCAGGGTGAGCCAACGCATCTTGAAAGCCCAATACAGATGTAGGAAGCGCTACGTTTGGAAAATACAGTGGGCCTCTTATAGGAAACATGATAGGGATGATATCCACATGGAACAACAGAGTTGTGAGAGTGAAGGCTACCAATGGGGTGGGCGCGTTCGACATAGAAGTCAAGGCAGAACCACAGTACTAGAGCTTGAAGGAAGTTGGCGTACAACTACAATATTCATCACAAGTATGTCACACCCGGGTAATCTGCCTTCCTTCCCCGATGTCTAGGCCCTCCGGTACTGGACCGCAGTGTGAGTACTGGCATACCTATGCCACTAGTGACCATTGCCAAGCCCAACGATCTCAGAACTAAACTTCCATCGTCGTGACAAATCACCAGAAACGTTAATAACAAGTCACTTGCGCGGAGGGTGTGCTCCGTAGTAAGTCTGGTGGAGAGTGGGAAATTTATGTGCTGAGCTTGCAAAAACTTTTGAAGCGCGAAAAAGATAACAAAAATATGGTCAGTACGGAAGGACACAGGCATCTACTCACGAGAATATCTCGATACTACATAGATATGGTCTTCTCGCTCACACATACACAGTATAACAATACTTAGCGAAATAAGAACCATCACCATGGAAGACAAGGCTTGGCATGTCGCCTGACCTCTTCCCTGGCAGTGGAAGTATATTTAGGCAGTGTGAAGTTGACCAAAAGCCGCGATTTCTTTCTCAAGATATCGTCCATCCCGACCGGTTTCGCAGGAAGAAACAAAGAACAATTTTATATCAGGTAGGCGCCAGTGCTGCCTCTGCGACATTGTCATAGATATACATAGGCTTATCCACGTCGTTCGCTTGCCACTGCTCAATCACCAGGACGAGTCAAAATTGACCAAGTGATGCTTTTGAAACCGCGAGTAAGCATTGAATATTGAATTCCACGACACTCAATCACCACAGCTTACAGCGTACTCACCAAAGGTATCAAAAAAGCGCTTGTTTGCTGTGTTCAAAGCGCCAGCTCAGGTCTGCTTTCCGCTGGGTACTGCCATGATTTTACTCTTGTTCGTCTCGCCGTCATCCGTCTTTGCAGTTGAGTCCGGCAAAGAGCCCTCCTCGACTCCACGTGTCGATTCCTTGAACAAATTCAAGGTGTAATCGTAGAGGGCGCGGGAATATGCGACATAAGGATCAGAGTTAGCGCTTGTCTCTAACGGAGAAGTTGTTGAAGACATAGGGTGAAAAATCGTGAAAATTGGGGGGATTGATTTCAACGTGTAAATATATAAGAGCCTTGAGATAAAAGTGAAGGCAATTTGTATACATGGATGAGTCCGCGGTTGCTATTAGACCGGATCACAATGGCGCCTGCCGAAAGTGTTTGTCTCGACATTGTCTAAGCCCTCGAATAGCACCAGCATGAGCTCATCCTAACGAAATCAAGCGGCGAGGTGCCCAGTCTCCTAATGGAAAGTCAGTCGTCGCGATCTATCTCTCATGGCTGACTTCGAGATATGGGAAAAAACATGTATATGAGGGCCTAATATTAATTGGGGATTGAAGTAATTGTGTTTTGATTCGCCCATTCAGGAAGAAGTGACGTCAACCGCTTCTGCCTTTGTACATCAAGCAATTTGTCCAACATTCTAAACAATTTCAATTACGGATTTTAAAGTCTGTAAGTGTATCCAAGGTGCAGTGTCCCAAAGTCTGCAAAGAGGACAAAAAAGATATGAATGTCTAATTGGAAGGGCGACTTCTAGAGGAAGATCTTAGCAGATTCACGTCCTCTTTTGTCCGGACATCAAGCGTGACTGTCAGATCATGGTATCTTTGTAGGTCAAGCGCTTCAGAACGAGCTACTCCAGCAGAGTCATTTGGAAGCCAGATGATGGGTGGTGGCGCAATCAGTTCTGGGGCGTACAAGATGCCTGCCATATTTTCAGCATGGTCGGTGAATGCTAGCGGGGGCAGATGAGGTGGAGCATCGGGGTGGGTCCTCGCTGCACGCTCTGTAGCCGTCAAATCGTCCAGGGTTTCGGTCTCTATTGCACAAGATTCGAAAGTCAGATAAATGAGGATATGAGACGTGTGTGGGAAGATCAGACAACGCACGCAATGGAACCGGTCCTCGGTGATTTGTACTCGACGGCATGACTGCCAGCGTTACACTCATCATTTCCAACACAGATGCCATTGACCCTCGCAGCCTTGGATTACGCCCACTACTACTTCCATTGCTCGTGCTTGCGTCCGAATCAATAACATGACGGTCCGTGTCCCATGCAGTGCTTTCAAACATTTTCAGGGAGTTTCGGGTAACAGGACTCAGAGATCTCCGTCCTGGAAGTCTCGTCTTCCAAGCTGTGTATGCTTCAACGAAAATGATGATTATCACTCCGACTCCAGCCAGAATGCCACCCTCTATCCAAAATTCTCTACTCAGGAACATGAGCCCCATAAGGATGGGCTGGAGAGACAAAAGAGTGCCAAGACGTTTGATGAGCCAAATCTGCAATAAACCTCCGGTCTGTGAACGTGTCCGTCCATAGACATAACCGATTAGATATCGATGAGCTGATAGTTTATATTAGGATATCACGGTGACAAATAACATTGAGGACTTGCCAATAAGGGCCAAAAATAGCAGAACCACTACAGCAGGACCAATAAGAGGAAAAATCATAGAAAATGCAGATGCAAAGACAATCGCTAGAATACACGCTCCCATTGCCAATGAAGGGTTATATGATCTTGGGTATACAGCTGTTCGGACTTGGTAAAGAGAGATCAGTCATAATGAAAGGCCTAGACTTACCCCGGAAGCGTTGTCGTGGGGTTACAGCCCGCCTCTCGTTACGCAGGACACGCATTAGGTAGAATGGTTGAAGTAAAAGCAGAGCGGGAAAGATGAGAGCGACAGTGAAGATGATGGCGAGAGCTAAGATAGCCATATAGATAGATCCATTGGCGACCGACTTCGCGACTTCAGTATGCGATCTGAACGCTTGGAATGAGTATAACAGTGCACCGACAACAATGAGCCAGAGTGAGGAAACTGTGGTCAATATGAAGAAGGTCACTTTAAAGACAAAAAGGTGGCCACCGGAGATGGAAACGGTGCCATAAACATTTGCAGTCCCTATATGATAATTGTGAGAGCATGATGATGAACTGTGAGTCTTCAATCTTACAGTACACAAGATATACAGCAAGAGATATGAAGCTCGTCGCCGCAACTGCAGGGGCGAAAACTGTCGCAAGTCCGGCTGGTATGGGATTGGCAGAACTTAAAGGATTTAAGAAGGAAAGGTAGTGCCCCACGTCAGGTGCCGTTGAAAGTGCTAAACCTGAAACAGCAGTTACTGCTCATTTGTTAAAACAAATCACAAAGGGAGAACAATGGAAGGGGAACACTCACGACCGGCAGCAAGCAACACGATTACGATTACGATAATAGCCCAGAATACCAATACATCCAAAGGACTTCTCTCGTTCTGAAGCACGTCCCATCTTATATCCTCCTTTGCCCTTCCCTCAATCAGCTGGATGCTAGGTATATGCCTCAACCCACGCCCAACCATCAACCATCCCTTGACCCTCGCGCCATCTGCAATATCATTGTAACTCTCGTTTTGGGCCTCTATTATTTCTGTGTTGATAGCTTTCAACCTTGAACGCCATTGAGTGATGTCTGCATAGACTTGACCAAGGTCATCGAAATTCACACCGTCAAGCGGCCGCACGAACGGTTGTACTGGCTGGAGGCGCAGATGCGGGGGCTGCACTGTGGGTGTGGAGTCACGTCGTAGCGGGAAGGTCTCCCTGCGCGCGGACGGTATGGTCTCGTCTCCCTTTGGTCGCCGTCTGAAAGTCGAAGGGCCCGGAATAGGACCATTAGGTTCGCTTTTCATTTGTTGTAGAACTTGATTACCCAAATCAATCCATTCGCCGTCAACATGATCTCCATGTCCATCGTATTGTTGTGGTAGAACTCCGAACTCATGCACCTCATCGATCATGGAGTCATCGACAGCATAGTTTGGACCAAACCGCCTTGGGTCAGGAAAAGACAGTCGTAAGTTTTCTTCGGGAGCAACACTACTAGAGCGCCTGAATTGGCTAGACTTTTCGGGACTACTGATGGAAAGGCGCCCATAGACAGCGGAACTATGATTCAACTCGAGGAAGCGGCTGCCAGTGACATGAGAGTTGCGACTCTCAGGAATGCTGGGGAGCTGGTCAATGCCAGAATCGACAAAGGGACCGCCGCTAACTCGAACAGCACGAAGTTTGTAGTACATCGAGGGGGCGACAAAAGAGGTAGGAGCTAGAGAAGACGCTGCGAGTGCGGGATTGACACCCCTACGTCGGCCACGACGAGCCCGCTAATTACTACATGAATGATTGATTATCGAGGGATCTACCGACACGTACTCGAGTCGCATTTTGGCCAAGAGGAAGAGGCCGGCTGATATATGGCCGATCTGTGTCCATTTTCAGGTTGACTTGGAAGTCTGCAATCGATGGATCTGGAGTCGTGACTCGGAAGGATTCAATATATCGCGTTTCCGCTATTTCGAGGTTCTCCAAAATTTCATCGCGTTCATCAATTAGGAGGGCCAGCGAGTGGGTATCGCTGGACAGATAGTGAACATCATTTTTGCGGAAGAGTGTTGAAGAACTCACCCTATAGAAAAGAGACTTTGAACATCCACTTCCACACTTGCCTCTTCTGCTTTTGTGAGCGGTTGCAATTCTTCTGATCCACGATTCCTCCTGTCTCCATTGCCATTTCTTGCCCGTGCATCTCTTCCCCTCGGCTCCATAGAAAGACTAAGGCCTGTTTCGAGGAAGAAATCGTTCAAGCGTTTTTCACCCCAGCCCACGAATCCAGGTGCATTACGCGCACTCAGCCAGCCCAACTCCTTCCCTTCGCACAAGATATCTGTAAATCGTGACCTGTATGCAATTAGTCGATTGAATTCTCTGATGATCATCCAGAGAGCAGGAACCACGCCTAGGGCAAGTGTCAATGCAGTTAAAACAATTACGCGGACACGAGCATTTTGAGGATCATCAGAAAGACCGGCGCGGGCTCGGATTTTGACCAGAGTTGAGGGGGAGACACTACCGTTGTCGAACAAGCGAAGGAGACGTATGACGCTGAGGTCTTGCAGAAGGGACTGGGCACCTCCAAATATGGGTGTTGCCCCGCTTTCAGCTAAGCATGGTGTGGATACAAGATAGAGAGGAAGTGCCCCCGCGAGGCCGACAATTGACCAGTTAAGTACGATTAGAAAGCTGATCCATAGGGCACGTTGGCTCAGCTGCTCGTCAGATAGGGAATCGGCAGTTTCAATTGCTGGACTGGACACATTGGACGGAAGGGAGGGTACGAGGGGCACGTGCGGGAAAAGGAATGCAAAAAAGCCTGCGCCAAGAGGTTGAGGGCGAAGGCTGATCAAAACAAGTCAGGAAAAGCTCCAATGCCGCACAGTGACTCACTCCTGTTGAACAAACCATTCTCGGAGCCCATACACCTGACGAAACCGCGGACGAACAATTGCAAAGAGCAGCTGCGAAAATCACGAGAGGTATTAGTCTCCTGAACGTGGCAGACACAATGACACGTACCCAAATGACAAGTCCGACCGCAGTGGGAATAATCAGAGATGATAGGATGCCCACTGACGATGGATCCAGCCCACTTCCAATACACACGGCCTGGAAGTTCGCGATAGGCTGGCTGAGGGCGGTCTGGAGACTCGATGCCGCTGAAGCGGAGTGGGGAAGGGGGGTCTGAAGTTCGGCTGTATTCAAAATGGATGTATGATTGCCGATTGAAGGAGATGGAGCAGTGGTAGGAGCAACCTGGCTGAAGAAACTGGGTGTTGTCTTTGACTCTGTGACCATACTCGAAATTGGAGTAGGTGGGAACTGTGAGAGACCAGGGGAAGGGATAGGGGCATACGTAGATATTGCGGGAAACCCTGGGCCGGGGGGTATGTAAGAGCTTTCTGGACTTGGTTGTGGTAGAATTGGACGTCGCGGTCGTATTGAGACTGGGAGAACATCTCGAGAGATAGACATGATAGCAGTACTAATCGTAGACAATCGTCCAATGCAACAGCGGGCAGTGTATACTTTTCAAGGGCAAAAGAGTCTATGGCCACAAAGTCAGCACGATCCATGAAAGTCAAACCAACAGGATTCCTGCCTTCCTAATTGGGTAACAATGATCGAGTGACGATAGAGTCAAGGATCGCTCTCCATGAGTCGGCGAGTTATAGTGATGTGCACAGCTGTCGGACGCGTCAACGAGCGTGGACAAGAAGCTTTGTGGGAGTATTACTTCGGGCCGTCGATCACAAGAGCAACAACGTGAGTTCCATCTACACGAGAATACACAACTACGATTGTTAATAGCCAGTAGTATATGTTACGACAGTGTCCTTGTTTGATATCTAAAGTGATAATTGCGGGCTATACAAGGTACTTGTGGCGAGACATTGAGAGGCAATAAACAGTCATCGCATAAGGGAACGTACTCATGAGGCGACCGTTGTATCTCCATTCTTCCGAACCACCATTCGTTGACGACCATTGACCCAAGGCGGAGCGAATGTTTGACCCTCTGGTGATGGCAGCTGCGATCTTGAGAAGTTCTTGGTACCCAATGAAAACACTTTGGTCATGGCTGTTAATGGTTTCTTTGTCTCTTGGTCCTGGACAAGGGCGACAAGTTTTTGTTTGCTTGGAATACATCCCAGGGAGAGTCAAGTCTTTGAAGGTCATGATTCATGGTAGTGATAGAACGATAGACTAAGTACTGACCGTGTACGCCGCGTGCTTAATTGTCGAGGAAAGAGAAGATTTGACGCAGATTTAGAATCCTACATCCCTACGTTGCAAGATAACTCTGATGTTTCGTGATGTAATTTAAATAGTGACTAAGTATTTAGGAAGACAGATACCCCTCCATGTCCGTCCAGGTTTCACAATGTAATCAAAGAGATGTCCGGAATGCGTTCATCACGTGTGCGTACCACAGAAACGTGTAAAGGCCGTACTTCCGACAGGTCATCTTGACCTATGAGTGCGATACGACAAGTTAGTCGATTTTTGATTTCGTGCTATGATTTTTAATATATCTCTAGGCCAGCACTACCCATTTTACCCTTCAGCAAGCTCAAACAGATGCGATCCTTGCTCTACTCAATCTAAACAGCCTTGCTGAACCCTCGACCACAGGAAGGCATGGTTCTGGCGCCACAAACACGCTATCGACCGGTCCACCAATTTGGAAGATATTAGTCCTAGACCAACAGACCAAGGATGTTCTTGCAACCGTTCTACGCGTGCAGGACATCCGTGATGTCGGCGTAACTCTTCATGTGTACGGATATTGACAAGTTACGAATGCGCGAGTTGACTTCGTGTCTTCCAGTCAATTACATTCAATTCGGCCGCCTCTACCAGATGTACCTGCAATCTACTTTGTCGCTCCTACTCTTGCCAACATCCGACGAATAGCGGAAGATCTTCAAAAATCACTATACGAGTCCTTTTACCTTAACTTCGTCGAGCCACTGCCACGGGCACTTTTGGAGGAGCTGGCTTCTTCTTCAGCACAAGATGGAACAGGGGAACTCATTTCTCAAGTACTTACCTCTCCTAAGTCATCAGTCAACTCATCTGAACTAGGGTAATCGCTTAGTTGCTGGATCAATACCTTTCCTTTATCGCCCCGTCACCGTCCTTGTTTTCTCTGCTTCCATCTCCTCTAACTCAATCAAGCACTTCTAACTCCGAAGCACCCGCAGTTCTGCGCTCGACTTACCATATTCTGAATTCGCCGTCGTCTAGTGACCGCCAGGTCGAGGAAGAAATAGAACGGGTAGCAAGTGGACTATTCAGTGCCGTCGTGACGATGGGTTTGCAGCACCAATCCATTAATCGAAGTTGCAGGGCTAACTTTTCGGTAAATAGGACATGTCCCATATATTCGTGCTCCACGTGGTAATGCTGCTGAGATGATTGCAAAGAAGTTAGATACCAAGATCCGGGATGCTCTTCTTACAACATCACGTTCCACCTCTTCATCTTCCAATCTTTTTGCGCAAGATTCCACAGGGCTCTCCAACCTTCAACGACCTCGTACGCCTTTATTGTGAACCGTGTCTCATTTCTTGCTAAAGAGTGGCATGTCTTGTAGTCCTGCTCATCCTTGATCGCAATGTCGACCTTGTCTCAGTGTTATCTCATGGTTGGACATACCAAGCTCTTGTCTCTGACTGCCTCGACATGAAACTTAACCGTGTCATCGTCACTTCAAAAGACCAGCCCAAAAAGGAATATGACCTTGATTCCAACGATTTTTTCTGGCAACGCAATGCTGCGAACCCCTTTCCACAGGTAGCAGAGGAAATAGATAGCGAGCTGAATAAGTATAAACAGGACGCTCCAGAAATCACGCGGAGCACTGGTGTCAGCAATGTTAACGACATCTCTCAGTTGTCAGTATATGAATGTAGGCTTCTTTTGAAATGTAGCAATGACTTATTTTCTAGGGATCTTACTGCAAACGCTGCTCATCTCAAGACAGCTATCACACAGCTTCCCGAACTTACGGCCCGCAAAGCGACATTAGACACACACATGAACATCGCCAGTGCGCTTTTAGAACAGATCAAGTCGCGCGGACTGGACGAACTTTTCAGTCTTGAAGAAGCTATCGGCAAACAGGTCTGCTTGTTCCTATCTTCTCTTGAGACTCACTGAACAGCTATCCACAGTCGGTAGCAAGCATTCTTGAAACTCTTCGTGCCCCACGGACCGATGGTGCGTTCAATGCCATCGATAAGCTGCGTTTCGTACTCGTCTTCTACCTCTCATCACCGGACAACGCCATCTCCCGCGAGGATATCAATGAGCTCGAGAAGGAACTCAAGGCGGCCGGTGCCGATGTTTCTGCGTTCGATTATGTCAGGCGCACAAGGGAAATCACGCGCATGACAATCTCAACGAGCGCCGTCAGCGGTACTCAGACTCCCAACCTTGGTTCGGTTGCAGGACAAGGCGGAGAGCTGTTCAAGGGTTTCAGTGCATTGGGCAACAGAGTACGCGTCCTGATAGGCGTTTCGAATGACATTCATCAATCTCATTGAATTATATATAGCTCGCTGGCCGCCTGGAGGGAGGCGCTTTGGAGAATCTCATATCCGGCGTGAAAAATTTCCTACCTACCAACAAGCTACTTCCAGTTACACGCCTCGTTGAGGCCCTGATGGATTCTTCCTCTGCCTCGAATCAATCTCTACAGGAGACAGATGACTACATATTCTTGGACCCTCGCGCACTTCGACATGCTCACGCAGGGTTGCCGGGTGCCGCAGGCAGCAGCGGGACAACCAAAGGAAGGCGTATGGCATTTGCAGAAGGTATGGTGTTCATGGTTGGTGGAGCAGGATATGTCGAATACGGTAACCTTGAGGAGTGGGCCAACCGGACAGGCAAGAGAGTGACTTATGGTGGTACTGATATTCTGGACCCAGGGGGATTTGTCCAGACTTTGCAAGAGCTAGGCAGAAAAACTGCCTAAGAGATGTAAAAGATTGTCTCATTAAGGAACTACATACATATTACTTGGACTGGCTACAAGATCACTTTTCATATAATTGAGAACACATGAAATTTACTTCCTCTGATTCATAGCAAGGATTTGAACGAGACGGACGCTGAAAATCATATTAGAGAAATGGTGTCAAGGCAGCTTACATCCAGATGATACCCACAATATGTTGATCATGTCCAATTGTAGGCTGATAGATTCGTTCATTGCATCAGCTTTCATCATTCCTTGTTCCGCAAGACGTCCATGCTTCAAGATCTTCTGCGTGCTAGATGGTGGAAGTCAGCTGGGTCGTCAATGACGATGCAACAAATCGGCCTCACTCGAAAAGAACAAATCCACTGAAAACAGCCAGGCCACCATAAAGAGAAATAGCTTCAGTGATTGCAAGACCACGCAGTCCAAGGGGCAGGGCCATAGGCGCAAGCGAACTCAAAGCGACAACAGTAACACCAGCAAGGAGTGGTCCACCCCAGTTGAGATATTTATCGGTCCTGGAACATTGTGTACCTCGGGTTCTATCACAGATGGAGAAGGAGAAAATGCCTTACGTTGCTGTAGCACCAACATATGAGATGGAACCCACGACACCACAAGTGTACAGCGCAGCTCGAGAGAGAAGCGCGGGATTGAGAAAGAAGAGAGGGCTCAATGTGGCAGCTTGAAAGCCATTGAAAGCCTACGATACCATCAGAACCAAGTTCACCCAAGTCACAAGACCTAAACTGACCAGCCAAAACAAGTGCTTCTGGAAAGTTTTCTCTGGCGGAGTGTAGAATACACCCAGCATCGACCCAATACTTCCAACAAGGCTGACACCGAGCACTACCCCTGTAGAAATGATGAAAGTATGTAAGTATTCTGAAGGGACCAAGTATACCGACACTACGAACAGGGATTAGCTGCCATGATTCTGAAAGTGACGCCAGAACGGAAGATCTGGCGAGCAGCAAGAGCAGTCAAAGCCAATCCAGCACCTGTGTACTGGAATGTACTATGAAGGAGTGATTTCTCTCCAAGTGTAAGGGAGTCTCTAGTCTCGCGATTGAAGATTCCTTCGATTACGACAACTGCTCCAGCGACGCCGGCCTGAAATCAGAACGACTCATGTTGGGTATAGATATGTTGTGAAGCCAAAAAGAAACATACGGCCGTCATTGCCATGCGCTGCCACGAGATCCCTTGGGAATTTTGCGCGACGTGGGTTCCTTCAGTCATGAAGGTGCGCGAACCTTTGGCAAAGGTCGGTCCAACGGAAACATTGACTTTTTGCCTGAGCAATGTACTACCAGTTGGACGGAGATTGCTGGAAAACCGCACAGATCCATGGCAAATAGAAACGCACGTAGGCCGCGAGAAAAAAGTACGCAGCGACGTGCTGCTCATTCGGGATGCTGACTGCATGGTGGAAGGTAGGTGCGTCGGAGCTTGACAGGGAAGATTATAAATATGGAACTGCACGATTTGCCGACCATGCCGGCCATGCAGAGAGGATACGTCATCTGGAACTCATCCATTTTTGGCCGCTGTCTTTCGCATAAGATACAGAATCGAACATTCCATCATCGATTCGAAGGATGACAATGTCAATCACAGTACAACTATTACATATCTCAGCCATCATGTAATGCAGGAATCTTGTCCACGTCAATCACCGTAACGAGGCTGCACTCTAACGCTAAAGCAATCCGGTTGAAGCCATTCACAACTTGCCAGTCAATCTCATATACGCCTGGCCTATCTGGTCCGGCATACCACGACCATTTCTTCTCGCAAGACTTTCGAAAGGATCAATGAAGGCAACGATTAGCCACATGTAGTTACTTACGAGAATACTATAGATATGCATCCAACCATCACCGCTGCCAGTAGCTAACCAACGGCCATTAGGACTGAATGACAGTGTGTAAACGGGACGCTTGTGGTCACTGAACACTTTCAGGCATCTTCCCGTTACAGAATCCCACAAACGAGCAGTGCTATCAAAGGACGAACTGGGATACCGATTTTAGCTAGGCGTGGGAAACCTTTGGCTGAATATACTCACGTGGCAAGAATAGGATGCAGACCAAGGGTTGGGTCTGGGCACCACGCAATGGTGCTGACAGAGTGCTTATGTCCTTGGAGCAAGACGACACCATCGGACGCGACAAGTCCTGGAATGCTATCATTATTACCAAGGTTGTCAATATTCCAGACACGCGCAGTCATATCATCTGAACACGACGCTAAGCGTGTCTGTGAAGAGTTGCATTTAATTTGGTTTATTTCATTCCCATGCCCACTATGTATACGGATCAGACCTGACGGCGACAAGCGAGAGTAACAACTTACACTAGCGTTTTGAAAGGTGTTGACTCATCGACACGCAGGATATGTATAAGGCGATCGGCGCCACAAGTTGCGAAAGTCTCCTCGTCCAACCAATCCACATCCAAACAGCAGTCTACACACAGCAGCAGTAAGTATCAAGATTAAGGCTTGAAGAGGGGAATTACCTGTGTGACATCGATATTGCTTGCGTAGGCATTTCTCTTTAACGTCCCAGAGACAGGCAGTACCATCTAAACTGGCGGTCAATAGCCATTTTCCAGATTTGGAAAAGCGAGTGGCAAATATAGGACCCTTCTCAATGACAAAGGAGTAATCAGTATACGTTGGAGCAAAAGAGATAACAGTTATTACCCGGTGCTGTGGGTGGGAGAAGTAGAGTTCGCCCGTCGACGTACATATTCGAACGACGGAGTCGTAGGAGCCAATGGCCACAAGCGTACCGTCCGAGTTCCAGTCCAAAGATGTCAGATCAGCCGCCTCAGCCGCTGCGAAATCGGTGATACTGATGGGTGACATTGATGTTGGTAAGTTATTTAAGCCTTCCATAGTTTTCGGTATAGTCCCCTTCGGTATAGTCCATAGATTCACGATGGCGTCTTTAGAACCAGTGGCCAGAAGTTCATGATTTACGGGGTTGAACCCGCATACAAAAACCTATGAGATCCAGAAATTATTGAGAGGTCGAGCTCTGGGGTCATGGCACGATACTACCTCTGCTTTGTGGCCTGGGAGGAGAAGTACCGCATTCGGGTCGGTCGATTCATCTTCGGGTCCTTGCATGCGTGACTTTGTTTTCGAAGCTCTTTTGAGGACAGAATCAGGCAATACAGTGGTTTTTGTATCCGGCTGCGTCCGTGCTATTGAAAGTTGATAAAAGCGTGCCGTCGGTTCTGAATTTAAGACTCACTTTCGCATGGTGTATCCAAATCCATGTCATCTGGATCGCGTTTCGCACGCTTCTCTGCTGGACCCTCCGCACGCGCAGAAATTGGCGATTCTTTGCGTTTAGAGGCGCCATCAGTCATGGAACCGTTGAGTTTGGTGGGTCTCAACAAAACGTCCTCAGATATCTCGGTAACTGAGGTAACTTGGGAAGGCTGCTTGTTTGTAGGCACAGAAGCCGAACATACGTGGGGCTCTAAAAGGGAAAAACTGCTCTTGCAGCTGTTGGCCAGGGCATCGTTTTTCCAGTGTGATTCAACTTCGATATACAGGAGAGACTTAGAGAGGAGTTCTACAAGTTCCCCGCGCTGGATGTGTTTTGACGCATATGGCGAACGGTCGAGCTGACCCTCCATTTTCACAGCGAAGGCGGAATGGGTAAATCCTAGCGATGGATGGTTTGATTCCGTGTACAAACATAAGGGTAAAAGTTTACCAGAGTCAAGCAGGTAGGAGTAAATGAGACAGTTGACTTCGTCTGCTGTGATACGAAGAGCATAGTCATTCGAGCGACTTGAATCCATAAGCGTTTTGGTCAGAGATTAGCAACGACTGCCAGTGTATCCTTGTTTGGTTGATTGCCGTTGCCGATCGATCAATCCGTGACGCGATGCCGTTCATGTCGAATCTCCAATCTGTAAAGTAAGCATGTGAGCATAAGTTGGTCTTGCCTCTGTTCTCCCATGCAGCCAGACTGGGACGCCTCAAACGTAGATGAAGACGACAGAGACGATGTGACGCGCAGTGGCGCAAGCTCACAGCGGGTTCGGATGTCTATCCAGGATCTCTTGGGTAGTAAGACTTTCCACCCTTTATCCTCCACCCGTGTTTATTATTTCATCTCTCAGCTATGTTTGCGATGCAGTCCGCGGGCGTACCGCAATCTCTAGATTATAGTACTTCTCGAAATTCCAGTATATCTGGTTTCAGCCTTGAAGATATAAGCCGGTTGTTGAGCACTATCGGTCGTGGTGGCGCCACTCGCGGCCTTGCCCTTCATGAACCGGATGAAGATGACGAACAAGACGAATACGACGAGAACGATGACGAAGACAACTACTACTCGGCATTCGGCGCAGCTGCTCGTATACCATGGAAAGGTCCGGAGACAGTTGAGCCGCAAAAAGAGGGGGTTGAGCTGCTTAACAGCGGAGATTTCGGCACATTTGGCAGCAAAGCACGAAAACGGCGGGACAAGATTAACCTCGCGAATCTTATCCTCAACCGAGCGCGGCGAACCCGCCCAGCCAGTAACAAGGAGGATTATGCTGCTGTAAGTGTACTTTTATCTATGCGTAGCTCATCTCTACCCATCTCTAAAACCCCCCTCGAAGAACTTGATTCCAAATTCCAGTGGAGCATCTGTCGCTGCGTGCGAATACAATATTTACACAGGACAGTACTCCGCAGGTCTGTGATCCCTTGTCTTGCCCGTTCTACAGCTAGCTCACGTCAGCTTCAGATGCTTCCTTTTATTATACTTGCTCTCAGGGTACGCTGACGCCTGCCGAAGTAAGGATTTGCTTTGTTAACTATCTAACTTAGACTTCAGCCTTCATGTTTTTGACACCACAAAGCCTCCCATACCCCACGGAACAGCACGATCACAAGCGTATCCGGGTCTGAAAACCAGCATGAAAGTTCGCAAGTCAATTCAGGGTCATCCAGGTCGGTGGACCATAACAGACGCAAATCTCTCTCCCGACAATGAAAGGTTGGTTCTATAAGCACAACATATTCTCGAATGTTGACTTTTTTTTAGGATGATATATTCCTCTATTGTCAGTACTTGAAGGCTCGTTCATGTATATACTTCTCATATCCCGTCCAGACTCCTACCGTATATATGACCAATATACTGGATGACTCACAGGTGCAGATACCAATTCCGTTTTCTGATCCTAGAGCCTCAAATCGCCGGGATTGGATTCATGACGAGAGTTTCGGGATTTGGAGTTGTCGATTCTCCGCAGACGGAAACGAAGTTGTCGCAGGAGGGAGTGGCAAAATTTTTGGTAAACCAGACACTTTGTATCCTTTCCATTATCTGAAATGAGCCTTCAGTCTACGATCTTCTTGCGAACCGGAGGACTGTTAAAATTGCTGCTCATGCCGAAGATGTGAACAGCTGCTGTTGGGCAGATACGGCATCTGGGAATGTACTTATCAGTGCCTCCGATGATGCATTTATTAAAGTCTGGTACGTTGTGCACCTCATATCGGGCTACTACTGATCTAGACTTACAGGGATCGCCGGTCGCTTGGCGTCTCTCAAAAGCCTTCAGGTGTCTTGATTGGCCACACTGAGGGTCTCACCTACGTGTCTGCCAAGGGCGATGGTCGTTATATCATATCTAATGGCAAAGATCAAGCCCTGCGGCTCTGGGACTTGCGCAAGATGAGGAGCAACCAAGATTGCGAGGACCCTCACAGGAAGTACTATGGAGTGCGTAATTTTGACTATCGGTCAGTTAAGAGTTTCTTCTTGTATCACAGTTCTTCTCATTCCAGCTGGGGAAATAGCTATCCTCCCTACCCTGGCCCAAGAGTGGACAAGCATCCAAAAGACTGCAGTGTGATGACATACTATGGGCATTGCGTCATGCGTACACTTATCCGTTGTCACTTCAGTCCTATGGAAACCACAGGATCTCAATATCTTTACTCTGGCTCAGCCGATGGCCGAATACATGTATAGATTGTCACTCTGCTTGTGTTGGATCCTTAGTCATTTTTTTCTAGATTTGGTCATTGGATGGGAGAGTTGTGCAGGTCCTAGATCGCAGTAAGACTTTGTCTATGTCATTTGATCCATCACAGCCCGAGTTACCTTCGATAAAGCCGCGGCACAGTGCGCCTTGTGTGCGTGATGTCAGCTGGCATTCTGAGGTATCTACACCTCTATCTCGCTCTACGTTTAGTTCTTCTGACATGGTTTCGGTTAGGAACCTGTGATCATGAGTGCAGCATGGGAAAACTCTTCTAATGGCAGTACCGTCGCCAGACATGAATGGAAAGGCTTATTAAGAATGCGTGGTGCTTTGGAAGACTGGGTTGAGAAGAATAGATCGGAGGGTGAAGAATCCTTAAGAAGATCAGCTCGTTTAAGGAATCAGCGGCGCGTTCCTGGTGCGTTTGAAGAAGAGGAAGACGTGGATGAGGAGGAAGCTCAGTAGAATGATCATTTGGGTTTACAGTTAGTTGTACTACTCTTACATCGTTACTGTTTTACGATGTTGATTTACTTGTACTGTGCTACGATGATGTACGCCCCTCATTCGCGATTTTATTTATTTAAAGGTTCAATGTATTACAATAGTGGCATTGAATACTCGTGACTGAGCTTCAAAGGATGTCTGATGTCGAACTTGGCGGGGCAATCCTTGATCAAGGGTTTGGGCGCTTATTCCTTCACTTCTCACAAATGCACGTAAATGTACAGACTTACGGCTTTCCTCCTGGTTATTTTGTTATACGCAATCTAGCTAGCAATCGCGTTTTGGACGTTGAAAAGGACCAGATTGAGGATGGGACAGAAGTCATATTATGGGCAGAAACAGAGACCGCTCTTGTTGAAAGTCTGTTCTCTCGCGCTCTCTCCTCAGTTCATCATCCATCTTATCTTTTCCTTCAACCATAGCTCGTAGAAGACCAGAGTCCAATAACCAGGTTTGCGCCAGTTTGTCCTACGAAGACCACAATTAACGCACTGATCACAAGGTGTTTTTCGTTGATTCCACCGGAGTGCTGTGTTCCAGATCGTCTGGACATGCCCTCGATATCCAAGGTAGCCAATGGATGAATGATGTTGCCGACTGATACGACGTTTTTACATAGGCGACAAACTTGTCCTTCGACACAGACGACCCGTCTCATATCCCTTTCCAAACGCATACGCGCATCCGCTCCCAATTTTCTCATATTCTCAAGAAACTGGCGAGATCTCCGTGCACTTTCAGAACGACCCAGATTATGAGAACGAGCACCAGTCTGACGCATGGAGAAGCCGATCGTATCTATTAACTGCAATACCATTACGAAAACCCAAGACCGTTCTTGACGATGCAGCTGCATTCCTTTCGTCCGCAATGTCAACTCCTATGTCATTCTTTACGGGAGTTAGTCCGCGGCCCCAGGCTACGCCGGACGAAGTCTTCAAGGGTCCTATTGACCTCGACGAGAATGAGGTTGTGGAGGAGGATCGCGGAGAGGAAGCTGAGGTTGATGATTCTCCTGAAACAGGAAGGAAGGTGCGGATGATAGTTGTTGCGAATAAGTGTCAGAGCGATCAAGCCCTCGGTGAGAGAGCGAGAAGTCGGAGGCGCTGGGAGGTGGTCTCTCTGCGACGTATGGATGCCAGGACTGGTGGAATATGACAACTTCCGGTTTGATTCTGGGAATTGTTTTACCCAGACATGTACACATGTTTATCATATACTTGTTATACAGCTTATCATGTACTTAACTAGAACCGGACCAGAAATTACAGGAGCCTGAGAAGCTCAAACTCGTTGATAAGCTTGGTTCATCCACCTCGACATTCCACTATGCTGTTCGTCTACTCTTCCCTGCCAGCAAGACAATCGGTTTCGTTTGCTCTGTGTCTTCTGCCGCTGGTTTTCAGTCACCAGACACCTTTAGATCAAGACACAAAAATACCAACGTGGCGATCGAAGTATGGCCCACAGCATGATCAACCGTTCTCAGGTCCTCTCTCTTTTGCACACCTTCCCTATAGTCGTTGCCTGGATGACGAAAGTGCATCTTTTGATATTGCCCTCCTTGGCTTGCCTTTCGACACTGGTGTAACCTATCGATCAGGGTATGTTCAATCCATCCTCAATCCAATTCTCACCAATTTCAGCATACGATAAGTGCTCGTTTTGGTCCATATGCGATCCGCTCAGGCAGTCGAAGAATTCGTGAGGGCCCGTGTTATACCGTTTCGTGGGGTAGTGACCCTTTCAACCGAGGAGCCAAGATACTGGACTGTGGTGATGTTCGTTGAGAGCTATTCAGTCTCTTCCGTGAAGTTAACTCGTACCAAGGTTCCGGTTAGCCCCTTCGATAACGCACTTGCTATGGATCAAATTGAAGTAGCGTATTCCACACTTCTCAATCGAACTCCTGCGGGTACTTCCGAAGGAAAAGAGCCTACTCGTGCATTATCCAAAGACGGGCTGGAGCATCCACGCATAGTGAGGCGAGCTAGTCTATGCCCCTGTCCTATCTCAAACGACTGACATTATAATCTATACAATCAGTTTGGGAGGAGATCATACCATCGTAAGTGGGCATTTAAATGTGGCACTCGGCACTTAACGTTCAATTGTAGGTTCTCCCCATTCTTCGTTCCCTGCATAAGATTTATGGCCCCGTTTCTGTTGTTCATTTCGACGCGCATCTGGTATGGATATTTCTCATATCGCAGCGGCATCTAGCTTTACTTTCTAATAGGATACATGGAAACCAGGAGCGCGTTATCCTGATCAGTCGACCGAGCAGTCTCGACTCACTCATGGAACTTTCTTCTACCTTGCCCAAGAAGAGGGCTTGGTTGCCAATAGCAGCATCCACGCAGGCATTCGCTGCAGGATGGATGTACGCCGTAATACATTTTTCATCAAGATGTGAAACTAAGGAACTCGTCAGGAAATGGATCTTGAGAATGATAAAGAAGTTGGCTTCCAATTGATCAGCTCAGATGACATCGACGATCTGGGTATCTCAGAAGTTGTACGAAGGATTAGGAACCGAGTCGGAAGAAACCCGGTCTATCTCAGGTATGTGATGCTTCACCTTTGAGCAAGAAGTTGTGTATCTAAACAAGGGCATAGCCTTGATATCGATGTCATAGATACGTATCCTGTCCATCTTGTATTACTGCGCCATGTATTGACGCCTCCTGATAGATCCTGGCCTTGCCCCTGCTAGTATGTGATTAATGCGTTTCTCGACATTCTTTCGAGATCGATGTTATTCGTATAGCTGGGACTCCAGAGGCGGGGGGATGGACAACTCGAGAATTAAAACGCATCTTCAGAGGGCTTGCGGGACTCAACTTCGTGTTCGTGTTGCGACTTAATTCTTGTGATTTTTCAAACACCCATGTCCAGTGGTGTTGATATCGTCGAAGTTGCTCCCGCCTATGATAATGGCGCGTTTTTTCGTTGTTTATATGTTGGCATTGTTTACTGATCGAATCGTCTCAGCGGATATTACGGGTATTGCAGCCGCAGATTTTGTGATGGACTTCCTTTCTATGTTGCTGGCTGAGAGGCCTCCAGCAAGTCGGAAACCTCAAGCAAGTCACCGGAAAGCAAGCGATGACTTGTGACATTGTCATCTATATACGTAATACCGAAGCGATAAGTACCGTTCCGTTTATCTTCTGTTTATCTTGATGTGAATCTGTAGTACATCAATCGTGACGATTTGTCAGATGAGTCATGCAGAAATGTATGTCAGTAGTAAGGCCATTCTACTCGATTGTCGATGTAGTTGCAACCCGGAATCGTAGATTAAAAGAGGGTGATCTTAGGTATCTAGGTCGCTATGTTACTGATACTAAGAGGTTGTCACTAAGCTGTGGGCCTTGGCCAAGTCTGTCCCAGACTTATCAAGGGCTAAATTTCACATGGTAGGTCACATGATCGGCACACTACATGCATGGAAAACATTGAGAAATGATGCAGTCCCATGCTGTGGCTAAGTCAGGTGCTGCACAAGATTAGATAAAGTCAGTAGATGTTGGTAATGATGCTCTGTGAAAGCTGGAGCTTATTAACAAATAAGGAGGTATTGGTACAAAATGAAACAAAAGTCTAAAGGAAAAGATAAGGAACAATGGATAATAATCCAAGTAAAGAAAAGTGTTGGTAAGAAAGTAAAACAAACAGTAAGAGAATGAAACACATGTATATATCTATATAAATGGAAGATAAATGAAACTAAACATAAATGATATGTCTGTTTATAAATGTAACAAAGGCAGGACTATACCAAAGTAATAATGAATGAAGGATAAACAAAGTCATATGATCAAATAGGAAAAGATTGCAATAGGCCAAGTGCTGTAAGGGGACAATTGCTCTGCAGATAAACTAAGCAGGAGCAGAAAAACATAAGTAGTGAGCAAGAGTCAAGAGGGCTAAGAAGCAACCAAGAGTTAGGCTAAGGGTGATCACAGCAAGCTAAGTGCAAGGACAATGCTAGAAGATCTCACAGTTGGTTCAATGAATAGACCTGGTGAATACTGCAATTGTTTGGTCCAAGAATATTCTATTCTACAGACCACCTTATATATTACATCATTGGTTACTGATGACTAACACTATATGACTCATTGGCTTGCAATATATAAAGGAGTATAATCAACAGTAATTGATAATAAGTAAGAATTGGATCATGCAACTCATGTGGGTGACTAATACAAGACAAAAGGGGAATAGGGATAGCTAGATAGTTGGTCAGGTGGCTAAAGATGCCTACAACATTGGACTAAGCCTGGAATAGAGTTGGACACTCAAGGAATTGAGTAGTCTCCTTACATCACCTCCCCTTTAAGGTTTGTCACCCTGATAAATAGTGTTCAACCTTCTATCAAGGGTGAGAGTGATAAGGAGTGGAGGTGCTGTATAGTGCCAATATATTTCAAGTATAATGCCTAAAAGTATAAGAGCTAATGGGGATTGATGCATCAGACAACAGAGTAGAGAGAGTCATTGGCAAACTAGTATCCATTCAAGAGCCAGAGGCTAACAGAGTAGATATAACAGATACCAGAGTCCTAGTCACTATTAGAGAGCTAGATGTCTAAGGGGTGGACATGCTCTGAGTAAAGGGAGTAGTAGTAGTAGGCATCACCATCATAGAGAGAGTAATAGTAGTTAACAAAATAGAAAAAGGAGGAGGTCAGAGCTACTAAGATAGAGTGTTGTAGAGTAGATGATGTGAGATTTCAAGAGGGACCTAGCAGATTAATGGTCAGTATAACATTGTCTGAATGTTGCTTCTATAGTATGTAATTGTTATTACTAATAGCTTAGCTAGTAACTTAGCTGTATTAGTATGTTTACTACCTTGGAGTGCTCTTTGATCCTTGTTTAAGCAATGTTAGGAACTGTGGTTAGTGACTTAATATTGTGTTTTGTCCTCTATTTGTATTGATACCACTTACTCCTTTTCATTAACTTTTCTTTGTTACTATGCCTTTACAAACTTTAGCAATTTATCACTTAGCATCTCTCTCTTAGTAACTTCTTAGCAATTTTTCTGTCTTCACTCTTTGTTTATTTATCTTCTATTGTCCTAATGACCCTTGCCATTTATCCTTTTACTAACTACTTTTCATTTACTAAGTCTTTACCACCTTTAGCAATCTATCACTTAGCAACCTCTGCTAGCAATCTTTTGGTCTTCATCTCTTCCTCTTTATAGTCCTTCAATAACTTAGTAACTTCTCTCACTTATCTTCTCCACACCTTCCAGCCTAAGTCACTAGTTAATAGTAAAAGGTCACTAAGGTATTAGAAGACTAAAAGAGAGAAAAGTGAAGACAAAAGGATTGCTAGCAGAGATTACTAAAGGAGGTTATAAATTTCTCAGAGTAGTAAAAACCTAGTAAATGAAAGGAAGTTAGTAAAATATAAATAAAAGGTTGCTAAAATAATGGAGGAATAAAAGAAAGAAGGTGTGAGAATTTTTAATATCAGTGTTTGGAAAATTAACTTTAGAGTTTTTAATAGAAACATTACCTAATACTAAGTCCAAAGTCCAATTCCAAAAGTGGAAGTTCATTTTCATTAGCCTCAATCTCCAGCCTCCTTAAATATAGCCACTTTAAAGTAGCACTGTTAGATAGCTCTAGTTACAAAGTATTTATTATTAAAAGATAAAGGAGTGGAGATATAAAGATAGCTCAAAAAATGAGAAAAACAAGAATGAAGTCTAACTTGGACAGGTCTTCTAACAGAAGGAGTCAAGACAGAAAGATTACTAAAAAGTCATTAAAAGAGAAGATGAAAGAACAAAGTGTAAATTTATTACAGTTGCTGAACCTTATATTTATACAAACATAGAAGTATCTTCAATCAATAAGACTAGGTATTATGACCATACCTTTGGCATGAATGCTTGTTCTTAGTCTCAGTCTTTTATATATATAGATTAGTTGTGTAGTTTATATAAAATGTTACAATTACAATACTACTGTTTAAATATAAAATTATTAAGTGGGCCTTGATTTCAAAACTCAATGCTTAGTCTCATATTCAACTTTGCTGTACTTAGTTAAGGCCTTAATTTTGAAAAAGCAATGCTTAGCTTTAATCTTAACCTTGTTGTATTTGATGAGTGCTTTAATTTCAAAACTTAATACTTAGTTCTATTTCTGATTTTGCTGTACTTAGTTAGAACCTTGATTTCAAAACTCAATGCTTAGTCTCAGTTTCAACTTTGCTAGACTCAGTACTTAGCTCTAGCACCAACTTTACTGTGCTCAATTAGACCCTTGATTTCACTTGTTCTTTTCCTCTTCTTCTAATTTGTCTCCTCTCTCACTCTCTATTACTACCTCAACTTCCTGATCCCCTATAACCTCCTTGGTTGCTATTGCTACTAGCATCACCTCCCTTATTGTCACATTGCTTTTCTCCTGCTTCTTCTCACTAACAACAACTTATTATTGCTTAGCTCTAGCAATCAGAGACAGTAGGCCTATATCACTATAGTTTCAATATATTCAGGTCTTAATACTTAGTCTTAGCCCTGATTTTGGTATTTTCACTTAGAGCCTTGATTCTAAAACTTAATGCATTGTTTCAGCACCAACTTTACTATACTTATTCAAGGCCTCAATTTTGAAACTTAATGCTTAGTCCCAGTTCTAATTTTACTATATTCAGTAACTCAGTCTTTATTCTAACTTTATTTTATTTAATTAAGGCTCTATATATGTATCTCAGTAATTCAGTCTTTACTCTAAGCTAAATTCAATATTAGTAACTCAATGTATATTTCTAACATAACTTTGCTATGCTCATAAGAGCTTTGAGCTCAAAACTCAATGATCAGTCCTAGCTTCAACTTCAATGTGCTCAGTTAGGGCCTTAAGTTCCAAATCTAATGATTGGTTCTAGCTTTAATTTTATTATACTTAGTGAAAGCTTTAAGTTCAAAACTCAATGCTTAATTCCAGCTCTAACTGAGAGTAGCAAATCTTAGTAAGTCAATCTTCACTCTAACCTCACTTTATTCAATTAGAGCTCCAGCTATATATCTCTGTAACTTAGACTCTACTTTAATTTTCACTATATATGTATGTCAGTAACTCAGTTTTTACTATAAGCTAGATTCACTCTTAGTTAACACTAATTAATCAATAGATAGGCTAATACAGACTTTGTTATTCTAAAAATAATTTTTTCAGAATTTTAATAGTAGTT
>JABCKS010000197.1:14970-30458 GCA_018851325.1 Termitomyces sp. DKA19
TAGATGCTGGCATGAATGCAGGTATACCTGTAGATGCTGGCATGAATGCAGGTATACCTGTAGATGCTGGCATGAATACAGGTATACCTGTAGATGCTGGCATGAATGCAGGTATACCTGTAGATGCTGGCATGAATGCAGGTATATCTGTAGATACTGGCATGAATGCAGGGTAAACCTGTAGATGCTGGCATGAATGCAGGTATACCTATAGATGCTGGCATGAATGCAGGTATACCTGTAGATACTGGCATGAATGCAGGTATACCTGTAGATGCTGGCATGAATGCAGGTGCTGGCATGGCTATGGGTACAGGTGTGGGTGTATACATAAGTGAAGGTGCAGGTATAAATGTGGGTACAGGTATAGACATAAGCATAGATAAATGAGTGGATGTAGACTCAAATATAGGTGCAGGCATGGTTGAAGATGAAGTCACAGGAATAGATAAATGTGAACTTCAGGATGAGTGCTCAGCTATAAATGAAGTTACTGAAGATAGTCCTAGAGATGGAATCTCAGCCATTGACAAATTGGCTTCAGCATGTCAATGACAAGAATTGTAACAAGATAGTTCATAAAAGTCTTCTTTATGAGCTTCAGTAAAATAACAATTCCATAGTCAAGGTGTAAGACACAAATGATTAACATTTATATCTTGGGCACTAAGTAGTCCTTGTATAATTTCATATACAGGAACTACCAATAAATACAAGGTTGATTAGTGTGAATCAACAAATAGAATAGAATGGCATATAAATGAAAATTACATGGCAAGCTGTCTGATCTGCAGCATCTGAAGGAGGATCATATTGCAGAAATTGGGTGACCATAGTATAGAAATCTTGAAACTTGATAGAAGAAAGTGCATTTGTAGGGACATTGAGATTAGCACCATTCACCAAACCATGTCCAGACATTGTAGCAATCAAAAGGTTCCATTTAGGTGAAATATTGTGAGTAGGGGAAGATAGAGAAGATGATGGCAAAGTTGGCCAGTAATATAACAATTGGTAAGCTATCATATGGCAGTCAAGACTAGTATCAAGATGAAGCACTATTTGATCAGTAGAATGGGCAGTGATTGTCAAGTCATATGCAAGATTGAGGGTTTTTGCTTGACAAATAAAAGCTGTCATTTTGCCTGATGTAGGGCATCACATTTTTTTGAAAATATTTACACTCTCAGTATTGACAGATCTATAAATCTTGAACAAGAAAGGTTAAAAAGAGAATTGAGTTTGAATGTGGGCACATACAGGTTCTGGGTGAATACAAATAACAAAGTTGTATGTCATAGGCCCAAATGAATTGAATATATGTAATCAAGAAGATCCTGCCACACTATGGCCCTGAGGAGGATGTGTTCATAGATGTGTTCATATTGAGGACTACAAGAGAGTATTGGGTTGGCTATGATCCCTAATGTTTATGATGGACCAAGAGGATTGAGTATAGGTTGAAAACAAGTATATGATTGTACTCAAGAATTGTTGACATTGGCTGCAAAAACAGTTATTGAATATAAGACAGATGAAAAATTGCTTGACATACAAGTACTACTGGAAGCAGCAGATACAGAGTTCTCTATTGCAGAGAGAGTCCATCATGGTATTGAAGGAGCAATCAATGATAGATACTCCAAAAAATGTGTAAAATAAGGAGCCTGGCATTGAGAGCAAATTAATTGAGAATCTACTGTATTTAATGTCTATATACAATGGATCAGGACAAAAAAAAACATATAACTCAATAACTTAAAGTAGTAAATACATTGTAAGACTCTTGCCAAAAACAAATATTAAGTCCATGCTAAGGAGTATGCTGAGAGGCTGAATGACCACATACACATGCACTGCCAAAACCAATATAGGAGATACACTGGAACTTTGGCATACAGCATGCTGGGGGATGGCTGGCACTCAACATGGTGGCAAAGAGCAAAAAGACACAAACAGCTTCCTCACATTTTGTTGCTGGGCTCAAGAGTTTGACAGATGTTGTACTTAAGAGCTATTGCCATAACAATACTAAGAAGGTTAAAAAAACAGGCTGGGCCCAAATCAAACATCAAGATAAAAACTGAGTACTGAGCATCAAAATTGAAACCAGCCCTTGAAATCAAAATCAAGTTTTGAAGTTGAAGTCAGCTATCCAATTGCAAGTATAGAAAACTGATCTGAAGTTATATTTACAGAATCAAGATATCAGGTTTGTTGAGGAATAGACTTACCAACCCTCAATATGCTCACTGATCTAGTTAGCCCCTTCTGATGAAGTTAGCCATATAACAATACAATCAGTATTTATCAGTCTTTGTTTTTTTCTCTGTGTTTTTATCTTATATACACTAAACATCATCCTCAGTTGAGCATATTACCATGAGTGACTGAGGGTGAGTACATTTGTTTATTTTTATGAACTTAGTTACTCATTGTTACCTGTAGACAAACCCCTGTTATCTTCTACAGGTAAATAATAAAATAGTTGACTATATCATCATGAGTGATTGAGGATAAACCCCTGTTATCTTTTACAGATTATAGGCCCCATTTCTAAAACTCCCACTGCATTGAGCCACTGCTCTGACAAGCAACTCATACATTCCCTACAAAGATAGCATGTTGTCTACAAATTCATCCAATCCATCTAATTTCCCAGAGGAGGTATACTTCAATGGGACAAACTACCTTACATTTAAAAATTGAGTCCTAATTGCAGTGAGGGCACATGGTGCCCAAGGGTATCTGGATGGATTGATCACAAAACCCAGAACCATCATAGACAAAGACAAAAAGGAGGATCTCAAGGCTGAGTACAAGTCTACTGAATGGTCATCAAAAAAAACCATCCCTGGAGGAATGGGAGGAGAGAGATGCATGGACACTGGGATTAATCACCTAAAATACCAAAAACCCTGTTTGTTGAACTGGTTATTTAATGGACAGCACAGCAGCAGAAGCCTGGAAAGTACTTACAGACAATTATGAAGTATTCTCTGAGATTGCAGTGATAAATGCCAAAAAACAACTAAGAGCAATAGAGTTCACTGACAAAATGGACTTTCTCAAGCATATGGAAGACATGAGGGAGAAGTGGAGATCAGCTATGAAAAGGGGAGCAAAAGTGGACAACACAACCTTTTGCATAATCCTCATAGCATTGCTATCAGAATTCTGGAATGTTGTAGTAGCAGGATGTTACTCCATGAAAGAAACAAAGGACATAGTTGTGGCACCCACCATACACTGGGACTATCTTGTATTACAGAAACAAAAAGCCAAGGTATTCATGATAGCCCTTCAAGTGCAGAAAAAACCAAAATTAGTCTGTGTAAACTCAAACTGTAAGCAAATGGTCCAAGTGATCAAAAATTGTTACTGGAAGGGCAGAGGAAAGGAAGGTCAATTTTCCCCCAACTTCTAGAACAAAACAAAGACAACAAAAGCCCTATCTACTAAGACAGCCTCCTCTTCCCCCACAGCCAACATAGCTACCACCAATGAATAACAAACCAAAAACACCACAATCCACACCACCTATGTGCTATCCACCACCCTGCAGAATCAATCAGATGGACAGGGTCAGACTGCCATAGTTAAATGGACAGTAACAAATGCAGCAATCATGACTGAGGTACCAATATATGCCAACTCCAGAGCCACCAATCATTTCTTTGTGGACAGAGAAGCATTCTCTGACTATGAGGAGTTGAAAGCCCCCATGGAAGGCCATACTGCTCCTAAAGGAGCCAGGTTTTGAGTAGTCAGCCATGGGACAGTAAAGAAAACATGCAACACAGCTCATAGGTCATCAGAACTCATATTCAAAAATGTGCTGCATACCCCTGAACTCACTTCAAACCTTGTCTTGATCAACTGCTTCAATAAAGCTGGGTTCAACATCATTTTTGGTGAGGGGCAGGTATGGTTTCAGGACCAGGCTGGCTGGGAAGTCTTATGGAAAAAGGGTGATAGGAGAATGTACCTCCTAAGCACATTCAGTAACAAACACCATACTGGTGCCCTTGTGGCAAGATCCCAGCTGAAACCTGCAACTCTTAAGGTGTGACATCAACAGTTCAACCATGCCAGCATTAAAACCATCTGAAAAGCCCTATCAAACAACTTAGTCAATGGACTAGTGGTCAAGGGGGAACTCAGCATGCCAGATGTATGCAAGGACTGTATATATGGTAAGCATGCATCCCAACCATATGATGCAGAGGTGGAACTGGAGAAAGAGCCAAATGACTGTGTCCATATTGATTTGTGGAGGCCAGTGAGTGTCACCTCACTGGGAGGTGCAACATATATGATGGTAGTGGTGGATGGAGATATCTCACACATATCTGGGGACTTTCTGTCATGAAAAGATGCTGTTATGACCCTGACTGCATTCAAGCTGTACCATGCCAAATCAGTATGCCAGATGGGGAAGAAACTCCATGAAGTCCAAGTGGATGCTGGGCAAGAATGGGTAAACAAATTGTAGATCACCTATTTCAATATTCATGGAATCATCCTCAACATAACTATGCCATACACACATGCCCAAAATGGAGTGGCCAAGAGAGCAAACTGCACCATCCTAGATGGTGTACAATGCATGTTAGCTGAGAGTGGACTGCTAAAAGACCTATGGGCTGAGCTACTTGAGGCTATGGAGGTGCCTGGCATGGGCCAAAGTACCTAGCAAGCTGGTGAAGTCCAAACTAGACCCTCAATCTGTGAAAACTCATTTAGTGGGCTATGCCACTGGTGGGTACTGCCTGTATGACCCTAGCTCACAGTTGATTGTGACATCACAGGATGTTGTTTTTGAGGAAGGAACTGGACATAGGTCATTGACAGTGCTGACTGAATCAGAAGATGACCACCAGTCAAACACAACAGCCAATCGCCAGATGCCACAAGATGTTGTTCCCACATGACAACCTGTTACCCCAAAGATCAGACAGGGCAGCAGGCTGCTCCATTCAGATAATGCTGCCACAGTTGATACACAGAGAGAGGACTCAGCGACCACTCCACTACCAGTGACCCAGGATCAGCTGTGGCCTGTGCAGGCATTGAGGTGCTCATCATGGCTTGCCTGACCCACACCAGCCCTCATTGCTGCCTGGGACACTATTCAGAAGGAAACAATGGCACACGATCAAGGGGAGGACTGGGCAATGGGGGGAGATATCCCATCAGCTCTGATGGCAGGAGGACCTTATGCCTTCATAGTGGAGGGGGATGATAAAAACATTCTGAGAACTTATGTGGAAGCGATGAAGAGACTAGACTTGTAGCAGCCTCCCATGGACAAAGAGCTAAAAATGATGGAAGATAGAGGTGTTTTTGAGCTGGTGGATGAGGGTGGTTCCGAGGGACAAGAATGTGGTGGGGTGCCGATGGGTATATGCCAATAAATATAACACTGAAAGAGAGGTGATCAGGAGGAAGGCTTGTCTGGTGGCAAAAGGGTTCTCACAGGTGGCAGGGGAAGATTTTGATGAGACGTATGCAGCCGTCATCCGACTTGAATCATTATGTATGTCAGCAGTGGTTGTGGCTCAGGAAGGACTGGAGATCTGGCAGGTAGACTTCATCTCGGCTTACCTCAACAGTATACCAGAGCACGATGTATACATGTGCTTGCTGCCTGGTTTCCCGGGAGGGGAGGGGAAGCTGGCATGACTCTGGAAAACCATTTACAGCCTCATGCAAGGGGGTTTTGATTGGTACTGGACACCGGATAGGGCGTATACAGAGTTGGGATATAGAAAGTCTAGGGCTGACCCCTGCGTGTGCTCAAGAACAATTGGAACTAAGAGAACCATTACAAACATGTTCAATGATAACATCTTTGGATTATCCTTGACTACTCGTGGCGCAGAACTTGTGAAGAAGCAACTAGCCTGTGTTTACAAAGTAAAGGACTTAGGAAAACCAACATTCATCCTTGGAATGGCCATTGAAAGGGATGAAGCAACTGGAGCAATCTCCCTCTCCCAAAAGGCGTATCTCACTTGGTCACTTGAATGATATAACATGCTAGAATGTAACCCCCAATACACCCCTCTCCCATCAGGAATCATCCTTACCACCAACATGTCCCCCAAAAGCGAAGCGGAGAAGCTATTCATGCACAATAAACCTTACCAACAGCTACTGGGTGCCCTGATGTGGGCCCAAGCTGCAACAAGACCAGATCTCTCACTCGCAGTCACACTCCTTGCACGTTTCCAATCGAATCCCGGCCCGGCACAACTGGAAGGCTCTACTTCACGTATTAGCCTACATCAAAGGCACTCTAGACTACAGTATACGGTACTCAAAGGAGTTGGGAGGGTCTACAAAGCCAGTAGGATATGTTGACACCAATTATGGAGGAGACCTTGATACTAGATGATCAACCTCAGGATACATTTTTCTTATGGCCGGGGGGCCAGTGTCCTGGAGTTCTAAGCGACAGCAGACAGTGGCGCTGTCAACCACGGAGGCAGAATACATGGCAATGACCCACGGATCGCAACAAGCCCTATGGATGCACAACTTTCTTCTCGAAATTGACTTGACTCAACCTCTTCCTCCCACCCTTCTTGTCGACAGCACGTCATCTATGGCTCTGGCAAAATCAACCAAGGGACACGCCCAAGCAAAACATATCGACATCCGACACCATTATATCTGAGAACGTATTCAGGAAGGAGACATCGAAGTTATCCATATTCCATCTGCTGAAAACATTGCCGACATCTGTACAAAACCGCTACCTCGAGCTACACACGACTACCTCGTTACCCTCATGGGATTAAAGCACGTCGACGGCCGAGCAAGTCAAGGGGAGTGTTGAGGAATAGACTTACCGACCCTCGACATGCTCACTGATCTAGTTAGCCCCTTTCGGTGAAGTTAGCCACACAACAATACGATCGGTATTTACCAGTCTTTGTTTTTTTTCTGTGTTTTTATTTTGCGTACACCAAACATCACCCTCAGTTGACCACATTACCGTGAGTGACTGAGGGTGAGTACATCTATTTATTTTTACGAACTTAGTTACTCATTGTTACCTGTAGACGAACCCCTGTTATCTTCTACAGGTAAATAATAAAATAGTTGACCACATTACCGCGAGTGACTGAGGACGAACCCCTGTTATCTTCTACAAGGTTGAAATCAATCACTCAAAGCGAAATAATCTTGTCCGGTGAGGCCCTTCATAGATGTCGAACTTGATGGCTAGTCTCGTCTGATGATCTTTCTGTTGCGGCTCAGAATAGTCATGTAACCCCATATATATACAATGTCAAACTTGGCAGGTTTTCCCTAACATACTGTATAAGGTGCTTTTTATCCGATATTGTCCGATATCCTTTCGGGCGCGGTCTGTAACAAAAATCTGTTCGTCTGTCCTTCGAGTACGTAATTTCTCTGCAGGATGCAATCAGATTGAGGACAATATATTACCTATTGGACAGATAATTTACCATGCTTCACAAGCCACAGAATGACTTGTCGACCTGGACCGATGTGGCGTCAACGCGCCCCAGGAATCGCGCCTGGTTGTTTGTCAATGTGTTCATTGCCGCTAGCGCGATATTGAAGCCCGAAGCAGCATGATCTACTGCTAACACACTGATCGTGTTCGAGTTGAACGTGAGGTTCCAGCACGTCCCACAATTGGGTGAGCCAAAGCCAGCGACGGCGGCGGCACCGCCGATGTTCGGGAACCTGGGCAGGGAACCGAAGGTCGCAAAGCCAGCTGTGACGAGGCCGTTTGGACCGTCAGAACAAGCAACGGTGAGAAGGGAGCCTGCTGCATTGTCATAGGTTTCATCGAAGGAGACCGTATCAGCGAAGACTAGAGTGGGAAGGAGGACAAGGGACGCAAGGATAGATGTGAACTTCATGGCGGAAATTCAAGAGTTGATAGTTGAGGTGTAGCGTTCAAAGAATTATGAGACCGAAGCTGATGTGTTGTGTGCTTGTGGGCTAAGGATCTCAACAAAGCTCCCTTTATATCCTGAAAACCAGGTGTACGAAAAAATACGGATTCCCATACATTTCGAGCTTGGCCCAGATCAGAACGATTGTGAATCACACAGCGGGAATCTTTTGCCGTGGACCTGTCAGTGTTTCTTCTTGTCAGATATATAATCAAGAGATCACAAGATATCAGAGAAGGTATCTTATGGCAGGGACAAGAAAAGAACCTCAATGCCTAGCCACAGAGAACCGTCACAAGGACAAGTTTTGAGAGGCTAGAAGAAAGATGGCATGGCCTTGCCTTTGATGTTCGTATTAAGTCCGTTGCTCCCTGACAACCCTCAATTCCGGGCGGCTGCAGGCGCGCTGACGCGGATGCAATGTTATGTTTAAAAGAAATCTGATCTACTGGAACTGCATGGTTTCCGCCGGTTCCAAAAGAAGAAACCTACATCCAAACAACACATGACGTTAACGACGCCAACACGACAGATTAGAATATATTGTTCCGTGCGACTTGTTTCCCCTGTGTTCCCGCTGGTGTCATCTGACTGACAAGAAGATAATTCAACGCTATTCCTCGGATGTCATCTATTGCCTTCACACTTTATATCGCATTCCGATATGCATGATAGCAATGGCATGCGATAGATTAAGAAACCTACGCTAGGTATACAGACACAATAACAGCCCTAAGATGACCAGACATTTTAGAACTAAAACCAACGATCCCAAGACGATTAAGCCGAGTAACGAAAAGACTGAGGAAGTCACTGACCCGTATCTGATACGTCCCTGACGCCTTCGTGAGATACCGAACCCACTTGACACTCTGATAGTTGCTCTTTTCAAACACCTTGAGGAAGCGAACAATAAGACCTGATGCGGTGAACATAAGGACCTGGAAATCGACATCGATGGGCGGCCGCGCCCAGACCTGTCGTGTGGTAGTGCTAGCAAGGGTTGCCGTCCCCGTGAACGTGCATTCCGAGCCTCCCTGAACGCGCGGTAGTCTGATACAGAGCTCATGTCAGACTCGAGCCAGTGCATGTAAGATATATTTACTGACTTCCAGACGATCACGTTTTCAGCTGGCACGTACTTCGCTTTTCCACTCGCACTTTTGCAGTCCACAGTTGTAGTGTTAAGCGGCGTAGGTATTCGTAGTACCACACTCGTCGCCGAGAGTTTGTTAATGAAATTTGCTTTGACGGTGACTGTATACGACACCTGCGAGGTTCCAATTTCATTCACAGTGGGTATAACGCGCAACGGAAGTTTAACGTTCGACGTTGATCGGTATCTGATACTGGCGCGTCAATACCCGGGGTAATTCATTGGTACATTGTGGTCGCATGGTGGACAGTACTCACCGCATTAACTCGAACTCGCCATCTGGGGGTATAAAGCTGATGGTACGATTTGCGTCGAACTCGTCAAGTCGAACGCATTGGTGAAATCTACAGTCATCCAATTCGACGGCATCCCCAATCCCACGATCGCCTTTGTCAATTACGAGCTTGTCGTTGAGTCCAAATTTACACTCTGGAGTGCCGGAGAGATATGCCCGCATTTGAATGTGGCCATCCACGTCAGCTCGTAGGACAGATCCTGAAAATAGAATGAGAAGGGAACAATGTCAGAATAGTATAAGGGGACAGACCTTTAGCACTCATAGTCAAGTTCACCGTCTCAACGACATCCACGGACGCTTCATTTTTCTTATACCTGACGTCCCCACGTCGCCAACTCGTCGCCCCTGTCGCTTGAGTCGTAATCTTTGAAGACTCTTCCTACGGTGGAAAATTCGATGAATTGGTAATAAGATCGCTCGAACACGCTACATACAGCAGCAATACCAGATGATACGACGCTCTCCGTCGTTATGTATGTCTTTAGCGTGTCAATTTCGCTGTTTTGAGGGTAACCGAAATCATTGATCTCTGGGTTATGTGTCAGTACGGAACGAACAGACACGTCACAATACTGACTCACCGTCAATGAGTTCGTAAATCAGTACAAAATTGTTCTTGACAGATTCCTCGTCTATCTTGCCAAAGTACGCCTTAGCTATATTGATAAATCGGTAACAAAACTCAAAGACGAGCGCTGCGTTAGCGTTGTTCCTGGCCCATAATCAGTAACGGCTGGACATGAATGAGGTGACGATATGATCCACTTCGTAACAGCAACCACGTAAAGGTTGTTTATTCGAACATGGAAGAAACTTGTCGAGCCCAGGGTGATGATGGGTGACCTTACATCGCTATTGGAAACGACCTGGATCCGAAAAACATCGGCGATTGATCGTCTAGATAGCACGAGTCAATGAACATATGAAGAGCTATAAGGTATGGTCTGGATTATACTTGAAGTCGGTCCGGTATAGTCTTGAGATAAGTACCTATGTGGAGTAAAATCAAAGCTTGTAATCGAAATCCAGATGGATTACAGCTCACCTCCCCCTTCTGATTGAATATGAAGAAAGCCTGAAGTCTTGTGAGAGAAAGTCTTATGTGGGACGAATAGAGATACCGATATCATAGTGTTAAAAAAGAGCAGTGCTCAACATGAGCATTGACTGGGGATGGTTCCAAGTGAAATGATGGGACTTCTGTTTTAGGATGACGTTTTCATTTCACCGTGCTTCCATGATCGACACGTGTAAATAACCACTCGTTTCGTGGGCTCAAAATTAGGTCAAAACAAAAAGAGCGATATCTCGGGCAATTTTGAGTTGACCCAATGAGCTCTAGCTAGGTTGCCCCACAATAAAGGATGTGATATTCTGACTGGGTCCAATGTCAGATTTTTCAGGCCTGCCTGACAAGAAAATAAGGATCATGCATGATATAGAGTACTCTTCATGGTCTCCTTCAGATGAGAGATGCAATTGCATGTGCAATAAAAAATCTTTTCCTCCCAGATGCCTCATGGACACGTCTGTCTAATGGCCTTCGAATGGCTATCACCTACAAGTACAGATCATGTTCTACTGACGAAGCTGGGTGGCCCTACGACTCTGCTTTGTCTCGATCTGACATATATATTTACCACAGCTACTTATAAGCACCCTCAGTCACAATTGCACGTCTCTGAGGGTGTGTCGTACTCAACATACTTACAAATACTATACTAACTTAAATGTACCTAGAAATACTTACGTGTTTACTAGGTGTCACTTGAACACCGGTTTGGTAATTGCTGTACAAGTTGTCTGGATAATTTAGGGACAGTCAATCCACAAATGTTATCATCAACAGCCATTGCAAGGTGAATTGTCTATTTACAGGGTATCCCAACCAAGGTGATACAGCTAGTCATTGCTGTGTTAGATATCTCCATTTTGTGAGTTAAAATTTTGAATATCCAAATACCCTTGGGTACATTACGATCAGTGGACCATAAGTCAATGAGATCATCACCATGGAGCAACCTGCCAAATGCTCCCTTCAATGCATGAGCTATGTGTATGCCTTTGGCATGGGTCTATCTCATCAAGGGCTTTGCTCCCAAACCTTCAACCAAGACTCAGCCCCAACCTCACTATGCTCAGGTAAGGCCTTGATAAATAATTCAATGCTCAATTACAGCCCTAACCTCTCTGTGCTTGGTTAGAGCCTTGTTTTCAAAACTCAATGCTGAATTCCAACCCCAACTCACTATGCTCATTCTAGGCATTCTTTTCATGAACTCAATGCTTAATCCCTGCACCAACCTCACTGCACTTGGTTAGGGCCTTGTTTTCAAAAACACAATGCTTAGTCTCAGGCCTGATTCTGCTGTACTCAGTTAGGTCCTTGTTTTTAGCAAGCCTTGAAAACTTAGCTTTCCACTCCTACTTTTCCTAATGTGCTGCCAACACAGCTCCATTTACCTAGGGGCCAACCAACAACTGAGCTCAATGTTGACTAATCTCTTACATTGTATAGATAATGAACATGTCTTGTGTTGATTATGACAATGATTTATCTTTCAAAGTTTTTAGTCCCAGCCCCAACCTTGCTGTACTTAATTTGGGCCCTTTTTCAGAAACTTAATGCTATTTTCAAAATTCAATGCTGAGTTCCAGCTCTGACTCGAGTGGCTCAAAAATCTGTCTCAATGTTTCATACTTTTCGAAAGATGACATTGACATGAAGGATTGGTGATACATAAATTTCTGGTTAAATCATGTACTGTCCCAATGAGTGAATTATCTAATATATAATTAGATGACCATTTCATGGGAACTGATGGGTGTATATAATGTACTGTAAGTGACTGTATGGTGGAAAGCACCCAGGATGTGTTATGCTGGACTCTGATATAACCTTAAGAAAGTGGACCCCTATTATGCATGACAGGTCATCCATTAGAAACCTTTCATATTTGATCCATAGTATTGTCAGTGCTAGAATTGCAGAGTGAATTGTCAAGAGGAACTGAAATAACTTGGATTATAGTTGAATTGTAAGAACACAGTTAAAATAACCACTTTTTCACAATCTACTGCTATGTCTAAAGAAATTTCTGGTGTTCCTATGGCTTTTGCATCACAAATAAAACATCTACATGATCTATTCAAGAATTTAACCACTTCTTTGCCTTTGGACCCTCCTGATAATGTCTCAACATATCATTTCTATTTTGATGAGGAAGATGTTTGAGATAAAGGATGGTGTTGATTACAAATACTCAGATCAGTGTGTAAATGACTATATTATGTTCATATATACCTGTTGATTACAGATACTATAGGTACAAGTAAGTTAATTTGTATGAGTCTGAGTGTTAACAGTGCACATACCTCAGTTGGTGTGTAAATGACTGAGGTATGTGGGATCTCCAGACCCAATTCCATATCCCTCTACTATACAGTTTACTGATTACTCTCCCTTGTGACACACTGCTCATGTAGTCAGTGCAGTATGGTGCAATGCATATAATCAGACTTGTGTTGACATAGCTACCTAAGTATAAGCTTACCATGTCTATCAGGTAGCTACAGTCAATTATACATTGAACTGAGGGTATAAACTTACTATGTCTATCAGTATCTGAGTATCAAGGTTCTGACACACCTACCTGTGGCTGTTTGCAGCATTGGGAGCTCTAAAGAGAGACCCAGCTCTATGTCATAGTCCTGAAGCAAGTCTAGCAGTAGATGGATGAAATTCTCAGAGAAATCAAGGTGACAGTTGTTAGCAGACTCCCAAAGGGGATGGTTCCTGTTGAAGTTACTTAGCCAGACCATGTGATCTGAGGAAGAGGGGTAAGCTAGTCTAGTTGGAGAGAAAATAAAGGTAGGCAGAAAGGACCATTAGCACCTTGTTATGTGTACAGTGATGTGCTCCTATACTGCCTAGCTGCCATGCAAAAAACCAAAAGAAGACCTAGAATGCACTGGCAACCAGATAGAGTAGCTGGCAGTAGGAAAGGTGTGAGGGCAAGTTGGTAAATGTCCCAGAGAACAAGAGCTTAAAGGTAGGGGTAAAAAAGGGTGCAAGTGGAGGAAGTTGCTAATGTCAGCCTAAGTTGCTAGACACTAACAAAAGGTTGCTTAAGTCATTAACTGGAAGATGGAAAAGGGGTAGAGGACAAAAGCAGTAGGTAATGGGAATGTTAGTAAGGTAAGTGAAAGACACTAAGGTAGGAAGGGGAGTGAAAGGAGGTAAGAGAAAGAAGTTGCTAAGGAGAGAATTGTTAAGAGGACATCACTAAGGTCAGTAAAGGCCTAGCAACAAAGAGGGAAAAGGGGAAAAAACATAAGTCAAATGTGAATGAACTAGGAAACAGATATGAAAACTAGTTGCTAGCTATAGTTGCTAGCATTGCTAGGACACTATAACACTATAAGGCACCTATACTTAGTACCACACTAAATCAAAAATGAGTTTGCTAAGGCTTGTTGCTAAGGCATTAATAATATGACAAGGAAGATCTTAAATGAAGTCTGAAGCCAATGGAGACAATGAGCAGAGTACTTCAAGGCTGCAGTAGACAGTGGTGGACAATAATCCTTCTTGTTGTTTTTTCTAGGTATATACAGATGGTATTTATACTGTTGTAAGTAATATAATCAAAAATGGAAAATTGGTTGCTAAAGGTAATGGCATCTGTCAAGATGTTTGAGGTTCTATTCCATTAGTCAAATGGTAACCATTCATGAGTACACAATGTCAGAAATGTATGCAAAATGTGTCAAATTGTAATGGATTGTGCATGTTACAACACCTAGTATATAATTATTATTATTATTATTAAAGTATTACTAATTATTCTTTATGTAATTTGTATATAAGTTGTGAGGTTACTTATGTAACCTCAAGTAGTCTTTTTTGCACAACCATAGCCAGAATCAATAGATAGGTTCTGACTTATGGTCTAGTGCATGAAAGGCTCAGTAACAGCATTACATTTTTTTAAGTCAACCTACATTGACTATCTTTGCTACAGCAAGTGACTGAACTTCCTCAAAAGGAGTTCTGACTTTACTATCTGTGATTGTACTAGAATGGTCTTGTTCTGTGATAGTAGTGAGTGGGCATATCAATGTCTATGGAGAAAAGAGTTTCTGGGCATGATTCCAGGAACTTAGTGAGTAAAGCATCTCAGAGTGCTCTACAGGGATTAGGAAGTGATGCTACATCATGTTGTGCCATGAGTGTGGGAGGTGAAGGAATGCTAGGAAGCCTTTTCTCTGCTACGCCTACTTAACCATCTGATGATGGTTGACAATCTGTACAAGGTGGAGAGACTGGAGCAGTCTCTTCCAGTATATGTCACATGGTGAGCCAAACTAAGCTACAAGAGAGCTCCATAGTTAGAACTGTGTGACCTCAGCACACCTCAACAGGCATGCAGGGTACCCATAGGGAACTCTATATAGAGAAGCCAGCTCCATTGTAAGCTGGCCCATCATTAGGTTTAGGGAGGAGAACAATGTTCTCAGCCTACATTGAGACAGTCCCTGAGGAAGCATCTGATACCTCAGATACAGATTGCAAAGTGAGTCTGGATGAGGTTCTCAACTGGAGAGTTCTTGCATTCTGGAGGGATTATGTAGAGGTTACCAAAGCTTCCACTAGACAATGGTTACTTGCTAGAGTGGCTAAACATATTGTGATTCAGCAAAGTTTAGGGGATAATATTATTCCCAAGGCCCCTGAAGAGTTCATCAAACTCTACATTGACTTCCTGGAATAAGAGGTAAAAGAATACCTCCAGAGAAAACAGCTTTGAGGATCTTAAGTATCTTCAGAGTGGCCATTTCCTCTGTCCAAGAAGGACAAACTGTTGTTATTATCTCTGGTCAACAAAGCCTTTTCAATGCTTTAAGCTCCTCAACAGTCAGGGGAAACTCCTCAGGATTATGTAGTCAGACAGGCTGCAATGAAGCATCAGAGGAGAGCAGCATTAGGAACAATTGTTCCTAATGAAGCTGCATTAACTGAGGGAGGATCTGCATTCACAGCAGATCCCAATTGTGCTTCAATATGGCGCAATATGACCCAACAATGGGGCTT
>JABCKS010000198.1:0-16323 GCA_018851325.1 Termitomyces sp. DKA19
AAATATTGTTTATTAAGAAATCCTTAGTGGTTTACAAATGTAAGTATTACTATTAATAGATTGAAATATCTTTACTAACTTCTATAAATTTCTGTACTTAAAAGTTTTATATTTGAATAATAGCATTGTAATTATAACATATTGTATAGACTATATAATATAGTATATGTAAGAAAGACTGAGACTAAAACTGGGCATCTATGAAGTGTGTGGGAAAAAGAAAGAAACTGGGTGCTGACAAAGAATTATGAAAAATTGGTCAGCATGATGGCATCAAAAACTTCGGTTTTTTCCCTATGTACATGTATCTAGCCTTAACTACATCAAATATACTAATTAAAATATCTAAAGAAATTGTTTTCACAATAATAAAGTATATATTAGTCTTTCTATTAGTTAATGAGTGTTAACAAACATTGAATTTAGCTCATTGCTAAGACTTTGACACCATTATACTGAATATGTCATTATATATATAGGCACATTTTATTGTTTTTAGACTCTAAAAATTCTTAAAAAATTGTTTTGAAAATAAGAAAGTATGTATTAGCTAATATATTGATTGATTAATGTTAACTAACATTGAATTCAGCTTATTAGGAAAACTTCAACAATTTTAGGCTATTAATATACTGGATATTATATTATATTAACTACTATTCAAATATTTTGAGTTATTAAAATCCTGAAAAAATTATTTTTAGAATAACAAAGTGTGTATTAGCCTATCTATTGAATAATTAGTGTTAAATAAGAGTGAATGTAGCTTATGGTAAAGACTGAGTTACCAATATATATATATAGTGAAAATTAAAGTAGAGTCTAAGTTACAGAAATATATAGCTAGAGCTCTAATTGAATAAAGTGAGGTTAGAGTGAAGATTGACTTACTAAGATTTGCTACTCTCAGTTAGAGCTGGAACTAGGCATTGAGTTTTGAACTCAAGGCTTTTACTAAGTACAGTGAGATTAAAGCTAGGACTAAGCATTGGATTTGGAACTCAAAGCTTTAACTGAGTATATTGAAGTTCAGGCTAGGACTAATCATTGAGTTTTGAGCTTAAGGCCCTTACAAGCACAGCAAAGTTATGTTAGAAATATGCATCAAGTTGTTAATATTGAATTTAGCTTCTAGTAAAGATTGAATTACTAAGATACCTATATAAAGCCTTAACTAAATAAAATAAAATTAGAGTAAAGACTGAGTTACTAAATATAGTAAAGTTAGAACTGAGACTAAGCATCAAGATTTGAAATTGATGCCTTAAATAAGTACAGTAAAGACTTCAAATTCCTAATAACAAGAGACAAAAGAGGACCATTGTAATTGTAATCTATATATAATAATATGAAGTGTGTGGAAAAAAGAAAGAAACTTGGTGCTTATGTAAGATTTGTCAGACCTGACTAAAATTTGTCAGCATGATAGCATTAAAAACTTCAGTTTTTTTACTATATATATATTTATATCCTAATTAATATACTTAAAAAATTGTTTTTAGACCAATAAAGTATATATTGGCCTATTTATTTTTGAGCATTCAAAGTATATATTGGCCAATCTGTTGATTGATTAATGTTAACCAACATTAAATTCCACTTATGATGAAGACTGAGTTACTAAGCTGAAACATAGAGCTCCAACTAAATAAAGTGAAGTTAAAGTAAAGATTAAGTTATACTAAGCATTAAGCTTTGAAATCAAGGCCTGACTAAGTATAGCAAAATTGGAGCAAGAACTAAGCATTGGGTTTTGAAATGCTGGGACTAAGTATTAATTAAGTTTTAAAATCAAGCCTTTAACTGAGCAAAACAAAGGTTAGATCTAGAATCAAGCATTAAGTTTGAAATCAAATCTCTCACTAAGTATATTGAATTTAAGGCTGGAACCAAGCATTGAGTTTGAAAATGCTGAAACTAAAAATTAAGTTCTGAGATCAATGCTTTGACTGAGTATGGCAAAGTTGGAACTGGGATATATTGAGTTTGAAACTAAGACCCCAACTAAGTACAGCAAGGTTAGGACTGAAACTAAATATTGACTTTTGAAAATGAAATAAAGACTCTAATGAAGTACAACAAAGTTAGGAATAGGACTAAGGATTGAGTTTTGAAATTAAGGCCCTAACTAAGCATATCAAAGTTAATGCTGGGACTAAGTATTGTGTTCTAAAATCAAGGCCCCCTTAATCATTTCATATTTAGACAGTAGCATTGGAATTGTAACATTCTTTATACACTGCACAACTAATTTATACACTGCACAACTAATATATATATATATATATATATATATATGTATATGTATATATATATAAAACTCAATCTAAGACTAAGCATTCATGCTGAAGGCATGGTCATAACACCTAGTATGTAGTTATGTCTAGTAGGAAGTTACCAATGTAGTTAACTAATCCAATGAAATGTTGGATATTGTTATAATTTCATGGCATTTTCTATTTCAATATATGATTGAGTTTATCAAAGTCTAGGTGTATACTCTGTATATTGATGATGTGCCCCAAGCAATCTGTGCTGTCAGCATACAATTCACATCTCTTCCACTTGAAGTACAGGCTAGCCTTCCTTACTTATTCAAACATGACTCATAAGTTCTGCTTATGTCCCTCAATAGAGTCCAAAAAAATGAAAATATCATCTAGATAGACATGCATGAATTTTCTGATTACATCTCAGAATATGGAGGTCATCAACCTCTAAAAGGTACAGTTGCCAATCTACATAATATTGCTCACAAACATCCCCATGAGGGATGCAAACAATGTTCTCAGGATGTCTTCACATATATGCATACTTGTTTATAGGCATTCATAAGGTCAATCTTCAAACTGTACTTAGCCTTCACAATGTCTTTGTGAATCACTTCCTGATCAGGCAGTGGAGTAACATCCTTGATGGTGTTATCATTGGTGTTTGTAATGTCCCATCTTTCTTGGGAATACATAGTAGTAGTGCAACTTGCACTGCTGGTCATGGTTCACCAGTTTGCATTAATATACCAATTTGTCTTTTCATGAAGTTTATCTTGCAGTGCTTGTAGACAGCAAGAAAGATAGATGATACTTGTACTGCTTGTTCTTATCTATGAGATTAATCTCATAGTTCACTTCCCTCAATGGAGAAAGCTTTTCTTTTGTTCTGTTAACTATATCTGCAAACTCTTGCTGCCATTGGTGACACAGTCATGGGATATCTTCCTCTGTTAGGCTCTGAGCCTTTTGCTTGCCTTTATTGGTGCACTTTGGATCTAGTTGCACATTCTCAGATTCAAATTGTTCTCTGAGTGCCCATAAGTGCACTTCCCCAGAGTCTTCTATATTCAGCCTCAGTGGAGGCTGTAATACCACCAATCCTGTTGACCACTGAACACTTCTCACCTTCAGCAAAATACCATCAAATGTAATGTCCAATGGCTCAGATATCTTGTCATCAAATGGTTACCAATAGACTTTACCCTTAGGTTGGCTTGACCCATTCTACTTCTGTGCCACCATCAAGGCTACCACCTTATTCCATGCTGTGGGCATGCATGGATCATATGCCCATTGTATGTCTAGTGGTGGCACTGGTTGATTCCACAAGGATCTCACACTGTCTGATGTACTTATGGCATGCTGCCAATACACTCTCTTTTTAACCTTGTCTGTCATGAGATCCTCCACTCTAACTCTGGAGGCTGTTGGTTGATACTCCAACACCCCCATCACTACTTGTTTAGCATGAGTTTCCTCATGTAGCATTGCCTTGTCAGGCCTCTTAGTAGCTCTCTTACATGATGTACTTGGCTTATCCAGCCCTTCCCCTTTTCCAGAGTTCTAAGGAACTCTTGTTCAGACATTAGGATAGCTGGTGCATCTGCTGGTAGGCTGGCCATTGGAGCCACCTCCTTAGCCAGATCTTCTACTGTCACACTCCTGCAACCTTCTAGTCACTTGTGCCCATTGCAGCACTTCTCTATAGCCCTATACTAACACAGTCAGCCATTGGTGTCTGCCATTAACACCCTCTCAGCTCTCAGCAGTACCCCATTGATGACCACCTTTTTGTTTGCAAAGTCAAAATTGACTTTGTTCCTATACATAGAGGGTGTATCAATAATCATATTATAGCAATTAAAGTTTGCTATATTAACATATTCCTTCATTGGCTTCCATGACATTCTAATCTCCCCTTCTGTGCTGAACTGTACAATGGCATGACTTCCCACAGTCCCCAGCTAGACCATCAAGGGCTCTATTAGCTTATAAATGCATATGGCATGCATATGTGCAAACTGGGGCATAATGCCATAGTGGTAGCCCTGAGTCCCACAAAGTCAATGCCAGGTGTCCATTGACATCCATGTATGTCACTAGACACTCCTTCTCCTGAGGAGTATACTATGGCTATTGGAACTTATCTGCTACCTTCTGTAGAGTCACATGTTGCATACAAATGCATCTATCCCCTTGGTGCTCAGTCAGAAAAAATGAATGCTCCTCCTTGTCATCATAGGCATAGTAGTCATTGTTGTACATGTCCACTGTGACGTATTGATCTTCATCAATATGGACACTTTCAGCATCATCTACTACAAATTTCTCCTCCTCATTCTGAGAATCTCCCTTGTCCTCAATGAGCTCTTCCAGTTCCTCTGCAGCATTGCTCCCCATGACTGTTGTATGAGCTTCTTGCACCTACAATCTTGGCACTATGCACTCCTTAGACATGTGGCCCACCTCGCCATAGTTGTAACATCTTTGTACATTCCTATCAAGCTTGTACCCTGCATTGCTACAACTAGCTGTGGCCTTGGGAAGACCCCCCTTTTGCAGAGCATTCTAATTCACCTTTGGGCCAGGTTGACCTACTCCAGTCCCATACCAGACATCCTTAGCTACTGGTACATTACCAGCTGTTCCTGCCTCAGGCCTATGGCCTGCTGGCACTATACACCACACTATGAACTGTGGTTGCAGTTCCACTCTATCTTGGACCATTTTGCCAGAAAGGTTCCAACCTTTACTGGTTGTTGATTACCCTTTGTGTAGCAGGCACCATGCTGATTATAGTGCATTGCAGTCTGGTGACAGATTATTGTTGTGTATCAGTGCATGGTGCATCTCAGCTGGTATTCTGTCTAGGAAATTAGGACCTCCTTGAAGGTCCAATCATGCTTGTCCTGATTTGTATGCAGAACATGCCTGCAGAACCAATTCTGTGCCTCTCTATCTATAAATTTGTAGAGCACAAAAATGTGCTCCTGGTCCATGTCATCCCCACTATAACAGCAAGCTGCCAGGTGGTAGCAGATGTCCATGGCCCAGTCTTCTAACTGGGAGCACTTGTGCCCTTCTGCATACACTTGTATGTGCTTCCCATCAGCTCAACAAGGCTTGACTGACTCCCAAGGAGTCATTGACTAGCTGGTTAAGGTAGTCATGCATATGATCTATATGGATCCTAACTGCTTTGTTCATTCTCAGCATGCTAGTATGTAGTTCATGAGGTGAGGGCATTGACTATAACCTAGTGGCTTGATATGGACACTCCTCTGTCCTGCATTTGTGATGCAGCACTTGAGACACCTGAGGAGCTGGTATTTCTGTACAAGGACCTGAAGGCTTGGAATTGTCTTGATAATCTTGTTCATTCTATTCCACATCCATAGTCACTGTGATGGTCATTGTCACCACTTCCATCTCCAGAATCTCTGTCCAGTTCTCCAGTTCTCACAGCAAATTGTTGCCTCATATCATCCAAGGGCATAACACCTTCATGCCCTTTGAACACTACCCCTTAGTCATCTATAACTAATTCACCTTGTTTCCATAAATCTTGATTGTGCATATGTTAATAATTAATGTGCTCATTCCAGATGTCTGCTAGTGGGACTCATCCTACACCACAGTGTGGTACACCTAGTTCATCTGGCATGCTTGCCTCATGTGCCTCATCCTTGATAGTGATGTGCTGCCAAGGCATCTTCACCTCCAGCAGTTCTTCTGCATCATCCTCACCTGCAGAATTAGATGTAGCCATCTCTACCTCTGATAATGCCTAATAGGACATCCTACTAGTGTTAGCCTGACACCATGTGGCATTCTGTCACCTCTTGTAGTCCTGCTGAGACTCATTTGTCTGTCTTAGTGCATTCAAGATATTTATTTCTTCAGCAATGTCTGGTGTGCATTGATGCAACATGGTGTTGTAGTCTACTGACTCAGCCAGTGTGACTGTCAATATTGCTGATCCTTGGGCAGCCTTGCACTTAATGTACTTATTGAGTTCAAGCTCAAATATACAAATAAAAAGTTTGATATATTTAGTCAAGTCCAAACTAGGGTATATGCTGGCCTTTATCAGCCAATAGCTGCAAGTGCTTTACTATATACAGCTACAGACACTTCTGTGTTGATTTCTTGGTGAATATTGGAAAATAGTCCAGTACCAGCTGAAGCTGGATGGCTAAGGTTGATAATAACTGTCTATCTTCCTCTTTATCAGAGGAGTCCAGTTCAGGTTCTACACCTAGAACTTCCTGGAGGCTCTTTTGCCTCCCTTGTGGCTCTTTGCCACTCTCTCTTGGCAGCTCCATTGTTGGAGGCACTGACAGCACCTCTTCTCTAGTATGTCCCATTTGTCTGGTTCCTGTTGCAGGACTCACTTCCAGTTCTTATGCTGTCATCTCCAACAACACATCCTGTCCTTATCTAGCCCCTTGTTTGGGCATCCCACTCTGGAATGGAGTACTATGTGCTAGTACACTAATCTCCATAGTGTCTAATACTGTGCAGCTATACCCATTGCCACTGATACAAGCATTGTGTTCTTAGACAAAGTCTGATAGAGCAAGAATGCCAGGTTTGTTGCTTGGAGCAACATTCCCAATGCCAACAATTTCTCCTCTGATCTAGAACCAGTATTCAAGATCAACTTCATCTGGGAAATGGATAGCTCCCCAGCATCCCAAAGCTCTTGCTCATATTGTGAGCTACCTTGTCCTCCCACTTTGGCAGGGGTTGGTACTTCAATGCTAAAAGTATCTCCATTGGTTGAGAGCCACTTGCTGGCTCTGACAAACCTGGTGGCTGGTCACTTGAGCTAGCCATGTGAATGTCATGTTATGTTGGCCAAAAGGAAGTCCAGAAGTTTGATGCAAGTTGCCTTGTTTAGTTACAAGAGCCCAGAGTCTAAAGCTGATAGCAGAAAAGTCAACAAAATGTAGCTGTTGGCTACAGATAGAGCAATCTTATGTATATCATACAGTAGCTGAAACAGACCAAAATATTGGATTAGCCTAGATACATTGTGAATACAAGATGTTGTCTTACATAATCTAGTAATATCATAGATAGCATTGCTGATGCAACACCTTGACTATGATGGTCCAACTGCAGTAGACCACCATTTGTCTTACAGTAGCAATCTGTTTACATACTGCTACCATTCTGTCCATGTAAGGGTGACATAGACTCATGGGATCACAGTGCAACTCACCAAGCTACAGCCAGACTAAAAGCAACAAGCAGGTGACAAGTGAGCATAAAGGCAGGCCAGGGGCAAGCAAGGAGCCAAGGACAAGGAAGAGGACAAGCTAAGAGACTGGCATGGCACTGAGCATGTCTATAGCTGGTTCAGTGGATAGGACTAATGAACATTGCTATTGTTTAGTCTGAAGATATTCTATCCTGCAGACTGCCTTATATACTACATCACTGGTAACTATGACTGATACTAATGAGATCATTGGGCTGGCTTATGTAAGGCTAGATGATTAAACAATAATTGATGATGAGTAAGGTCCTGCCATATAACTTGCTAGGGCAACTAATACAAGACAAAAGGGGAATAGGGAAGCCAAGGGGCCAGTCAGGTGGTTAGATATGCCTACAACATTGGACTAGGCCCAGAATAGAGTTGGACATTCATGGAAATGAATAGTTCCCTTATAGTCCACTACCTTTGACTCCCCACAGGCCCTCAGTGCTACCATCACAGCCCTTTTCCCTACCCTTTCCATTGTTTCCATTGGAAGCAGCTAGTGGTTTGCATTTTCATGACTGCCCTGCAGAACCTCATGATCTGGGCACCTTGACAAGCTATCTGTCTGGGCCTGCACTTAAACAACCTGGCCTGTGCTGGATTCTAAAGCCAACATAGTTCAAGGACAAACACCAACATGCCTGCCTTTAGTTCATTTATGAGCTGTCCTAAAATACTCCAGGTTTAATAGTCTAAAAACACCTCAACCACATGTGGGCTCCTCTCCAGGTATAGCCTTTATGTCTCAAAAGCCCTCACCACTGCTAACAGCTCCTTATTATGCATGTTATAGTTTTGCTCTGTTGGCTACATAGCCTTTAAGTCAAATGTGACTAGCTACACTCCCCCTCCTCTCCCATCTACAATAACATTCCACTGACCACAAAGTGGAACACATCTATCTCCACTCTGAACAATGCTTCCATATTGGGCATCATCAGCACTGGGGCCCTAACAAATGCTGTCTATAGTATCTTGAATACTTCCTGCTCTGCCTTTCCCCCCCTCTACAAGCAATCTTTTCCTTTTAGCCTCTCCAACAGTTAGACAATTGATGTATACTCCTCCACAAATCACCAGTAAAAGTTGCCAAATCCTGCAATACTAGCCACTCCATAACACTACTGACTTTCACTGGGTCCATAGCAACCTGGCCCAGCATAATTCTTGAACTCAGGTGGTCAACCCCCACTATCTCAAACTGACACTTCTCTCACTTCAAAAACAAATCTACTCCTTGCAATGTCCTCAACACCTACCACACATAAGCCTTGTGCTAACTGGGGTCTTCCAAAAAGATGATTATCTTATGAAGGTAAAGCACTACAATACATGTCAACCAGATCATGAAACAGCTTATTGACTATATGCTGGAAGACTAATAGTGCATTATAGAGGCCAAATTGCATCATTAGAAATCCAAAATGGCCATAATGTGTGCAAAATGAGGTCATCTGTTCATCCTCCTAGATTCTGACAACATAATACCCCCCCTCCCTCATATCCAGTGTTGTAAAGACCCTGACTGGCTTCAGCCTATCCAACAATTCATTTGTAAGTGCAATTGGGTATGCATCAGGCTTAGTCACTGTGTTCAAGGCCTTAAGGTCCATCACCAAGTGCAATGACCTATCCTTCTTGACAAAAATAAATTGAAGCCCTACATAGTGTGCTCAATGGGCAAATATATCCTTTTGCTAAGTTCTTATCAATAAACTGCCATAGTGCCTTCAACTCTGCTGGCATTAGCTAGCAGAACTCCCTGGGTGGTGGTACCTCTGCCCCCTCCACCAAATCAATGTCAAGATCATGCTTGTGGTGCTCTGGAAAACACTCAAAACACTCTTTATTGAAAACACCCAAGAACTCATAAAACCTTACTAGCACCATTTTCTCTACCAACTTTGCCCCCACTGACCCTCTCCTTGCTGCCTCCTCTGCAAACTTGCAAAAAACTCTGTCCCACTGCCCCATGCTCCTCCTCAGATAACAACTCTCTCAGAAAATTACAATACTGACACTAACATTTCCCCTTCCTAACCCCCTTCTTAAAAGAATTCCTCCTGACCTCCACCACCCAACTTCTTTCCCCCAAACATTTCCCACAACAAGTTCAGAGGCCCATTCTCCCCTTAAACCACTTCCCTCAACCCCAAATCTGCCAAAACCTCAGGCAACAAGAACCCCAAGCATAGCCCATATATTATGGAGGTTGCTCCATTTGCTAGAATCCTCTACAATGGGACCCACACCTCTCAGCTGTACATAACCTCTGTTGAACAGCTCTGAGCCCAGAAACCCCAGAGTCTGTCAAGTCCAATAAGGAAACTCTGCATGAGGTTGTACCCTCCAAATACTATGAATTCACAGATATATTCTTGGAAGGAAGCACTAAGGAACCTCCTTGCATCATCCCCATGACCACCAGATTGACCTGGAAGAAGGCACCTCTCTGCCCTTCAGAAAGGTCTACAACATGTTAGAAACCAGGCTCCAGTGCTCTCAAGAACTATATGGATAAAATGCTGGTAAAAGGTTTCATCTGACCTACCTTCTCCTCTACTGTAGCCCTGGTCCTCTTTGACAAGAAGGATGGCACACTTTGCCTCTGCATTGACTACTAAGGACTAAACCAGATCACAAAGAAGAACTAGTACCTCCTTCTCTTCATTGGAGACTTTATGGACCAGCTTCAAAGTGCAAAAGTCTATATGAAGATTGGCCTCTGCTCTAGGTACAACAATGTTCATATTGCCTCTAAACATGAAAGGAAAACTACCTTCTGGACCCACTACAGACTCTTTGAGTATCTGGTAGTGCCCTTTGAACAACCAACTCCCTTGCCACCTTCTAGTACTTTATAAATGACATCTTCCATGACATAAACAACATCTTTGTGGGATACCTAGACAACATCCTCATCTACTTCAATTCCCTTGCAGAACACTGGGATCATGTCCCTTGCCAAGCATGTCATCTAAGTAATCCTTGAGAGCCCAGAGTTCAACTTTGGACATGTTGTAGATCTTGCTGAATGGGAGGGAGGTGCCTTCATCAAGATCAATCTTGTGGTCATAGGAGCAGTGTGGTGGGAGTTCTTTTGCACTTCTTTTGGAGAATATGTCAGCAAATCTATAGTACTCTGGGGGAACTGCTTCATTCAGAATTTGTTCTTCTGTTTTTTGTTCTGCTGGAGCAGTCTTCATGCATAGGTGTTCCTCCTAAAGGGATGGCATGATTTGTAGCTAGTAGGTGGGGGTCCTATCTTGTAAGATGCATGTAAAGGGGACAGCACTGATGATTTTGATGTCAGGGACTTCCTGACTAGTGGGAGTGGGTGTGGGGAGGGGGGGGGGAAGGGGGGTGGTGGTAGGGTTCTACAGGGTTGGTCATTGTGGGTTGAGGTACTATGGGCCCTTACATCAATTTTGGGGAATGTTGGAGGGAAGCCATTAGGGTCCTTTCAAGAGCAGCTGGGGCAGGGAGATACCTTCTTCCCTTTTGGGGTCATCCCTAGAGGAGTCTTGGGCAGTCTCAGGGTTACTGGGGTTGGAGACTTTGGAGCTCAAAGGAGGCTGGGGGCAGAGGTGGATGGCAGCTGCTAGACTTGCTTTGGGGTCTGGGAATCATATCATGAGGTCCCTTCAGTTGATGTCAGGGTTGATGTCCTGTAACTAGGAAAGCCTTAGCATGATCAGGGTTGATTCTAAAAGTTGAGTAACCAGGAGCCACCTGGAAGCAGGGGTCATTATTGAGTACAATGGCACTATTGTGGTACTGGGGTAATTCTGATTGAGGCAGAGCTTCCATCAAAGAGTTGGAGTTCCAAGAGGTGCCTTGAAGAATGTCCAGCTGGTTACTAATGAAGGTGCTGGAGGCTCTGCTGTCAATGAGGGCTGGGAGGACCATTGTGGGGTTGCCAAGTCAAATGTCAATGATAAAGGATTGTGCCAACTTTGAATATAGCTGGGGGAGCATTTGGGGTTTACCCATAGTGTCTTCTAGGGTTTTGAGGTGAGGCAAGACATCAAAGGGGACTGGTCTGGGGCTAGCTGAGCTATTCTGGTTAAGGAGGAGAGTGAGGCTGGGCCAGTCAATGTGGGAATTGGTGGAGCAGAGCCTTAGGAAACCTAGGACAATGGGGGCAGAGGTGTATAACTTGGTGACCAGTAGTCAGAGGTTCTGTTGTTGTCTATTGGTGAAGGTCATGGTTGTTTCTATGCAGTGGGTGATGTCTCTGGCAGAAGTAGGGTTACTATCAAAGAGTTTAATGAAAATGGGGGTGGGGAGGTGCTGGAGGGGCTGTGGGGTGAGTGCTGCCAGGGATTTGTCAATGAAGTTGTTGGTGGTGCCACTGTTGACCAGAGTGGGGACTAGGCTTGCAGAGGAGGAAAGGGTGGTGCAGAGGAGTAAGATGTGGGTAGAGTGGGATGGGAGGTGTGCTGGGAGGGTGTCTGGGGATAAGACTATTGCACAAAGAGATGCTGCCAGGGTAGAGAAGATATGGGTGTCTAGTCCATAGTCTAGTACATCTTCAAGACCTAAACCACAGGCTCATTTTTTTTGAACTGGTAGTTGCAATCCTTGCTGTCAATGGTCCATATAGTATATCCCATCACCTGGCATTTAGGGCAATTATTGATGAAATATCCCTGCTCATCACATAGAATGCAGACACCCTTCTTCCATTATTTCTCCTGTATCTCCTCCAGTACAATTGATCCAAGGCTTATTCTAAATTTTGTTTGCACAGAGGGCCTCCTAATCTTTGGGGGAGCCTGGAGCATTGCTGGTGTTCTGGGACTCATTGGAGTTGATGTCCAGGGGTTCTGGAGCCTTGTGGAGGTCAGCAGCATTTAAATTGGGTGGCTAGGTGAGGCCCCAGGGGTTGGTTAGCACTGGAGAGTCCTTGTCTAGGGGAAAGGCAGAGTGCAGGATTGGCTGGCATTGCTAGCAGTAGTGGTCAATTGCCATTTGGTGCTCTGGGTTGCCAATTGTTGGTGCTGGAAGTATTCCAGCCAGTTCAGGGCTTTGTATTTTCACTCCAATCTTTCCAATATCATTGATTAACTTGAGTGACAAGGGCCTTGTAACCATTGTAGGTGGTCTATTTGGGCAGAAGGTGGAGGACATCTTTGATTCACTGAGGTAGGGCATGACAAAGGGCAAATTGGAGGGCATTGTAGTTCCAGCCAGTCTTGTAGACTTCTCATTGGAACTGGACAATGAAGGTAGTGAATCTTTCATTGTTGCACATTCAGAGGTGGAAGAGGTTCTCCTCTGCTTTCACTATGGTGTCAAATACTCCAACAAGGTTGACCAGGAAGGCATGAGCACATTTGGCAAACTCTGTGGAAGTGAGACAGCAGGAGCAGAGAAATTCATTGTGCTGTTGGAGGTAGGCTTTAACCCATTGCTGTCTTAGAAAGGGTGGGGCTAGTGCAGGGGGTGAAAACTGGGAGAGGAGTAGCTGTTGAGTTGCTCCAGGGGGCCCAGAGGCACAGTAGGGTGTGGGTAGGCATAGTAGTGGGTGGAGGGAGGGTAGACAGAATGGAGTAGGGCTGGAAGTGCTTTGGGTAGTCCTCTTGAACACAAGTGGGGAAGGGCCCCATTAGCAGGAAATGTCAAGGGACAGTGCCAGCCAGGAGGTACTCTCTGACTGATGGAGGGGGCATGGAAGGTGGAGTTTGAATCCAGGGTCTAATGATGGGGGGTGTAGAGGTCCAAGGGTGGTCCTAAATAGAACTGAGCATAGTAATTTTTGGGAACTGGCCTACTGTAGGCATCAGTTGGGTAACTGAGGTGATTGTATGCAGGGTTATACATAGACATTAAGAACAGGGCAAGGTGAGTCTTGATACTATGTCAGGTTCTACTGACCATGAAGGTGCAGCTTAACTGGGAAAATCCTTACTAGGCAGACTTGACATCTTGCACTTATAACCTGGTGTACCAGACAGGTCTGAACTTTGGATACAGGTGGCAGCAAGTAGATGGAAGTGGGTTAGTTAAGTCTGGAGGTGGTTGGGAAGGTCTAAGACAGGGTACTATACCCTGTCAGCAGGAGCTGGCATCAGGCATGAGTGGGGGTAGTAGAGTTTGCAGGGACAATGGAAGCAGATTGGAGAGTGGATCAGAGACAAGCAAATAGTAGTGCAGCATCAGAATGGTTATGAGACAAGTCTGGGATTAGGGGAGAACATTTAGGACTATAAAAGTGCAATCATGGACCATAATAGTGGGCTGGAGTGAATTGGGGGATGAGGGAACTTAGGGACACAGAGAGAAAGGGAGGCAGACAAGACAAGATGGAGGTAAGGTGAGATAGAGGCAGAAAAAAGATAGATTCAAGGAAACAGGACCAGAAATGAAAGAGAGACTAAATAGAGAATAGTACAAATGTAACTGGAGAATATTGGTAATATCAAGACTACTCTTAGCAAGTACTGCTCTACAACTTATATACTGACTACAGGAACTACTCTGGAGAAGGCAGGTCAGATGGCAGGGCTTGTTAGAGACACATAGGTCTGGTGGGTGTCAGTTCTGATCAATTGGCAGGCTGCAGTAGTATGGGGGGTGCTACAATTGTCAAGACATTCTGGAGGAATGGATAAGTTGTGGAGAGTTGGGCATGTACTGAGATTAATAGGGATTAGTCCTTCTTGAACCCATCTAGAGGTCTGCCAAGTGGTCTAAAAGGGTTCCCTAATGGTCTAAGAGGGTCCCCTAGTGGTCTAAAAGGGTCCCCTCATGGTTCAAAGGGTCCCCCAAAGGGCTTAAAGGGGCCTCCCAGAAGTTCTAGGCTTGGAAAAGGGCCAGGTACTGCTACAGATGCCAGTGCTAGTGCTGGTGCCACTAATTGCTTAATAAAGTCTTGATGTTGATTGTGAGTTTCTTCTAAAATATTATTCTTCTAAATGTAGAGGTTTTTCAACAAACTCCAGCCTAAGTGATTCACTCTCTGGAAACCACCAAGCCTTTGCCTATTAATTGCCTGTTTATTTGCTACTCTACTTGGGCTATTTATACCTCTGTCTACAATGCACAGACCACTTTCTACATGTGACTTTTGGTTTCAGACATTCCAGCACCTCTACCTTAAATGGTATTCCAATTCCTACTTTTTGAATGTTTTGAATGCTTGTTTCATTGCCACAGGCTAGTTTCTTGTGCCTTCATTCTTCTTTTCCCTTCTATGGTTCTTCCTTCCCCATTTATCTCTTCCTCTTTTGTATTGCTTCCATTTATAGGTTCCCTTCTATTCATAGGTTCCCTTCTATTCATATCCACCATTCCAATCTGGTTATTCTTAGATCAGATCTTATTTTGATCCAGATTTTGCCAGAATTGAACATCATATCATTTCCCCCCCACCAAATAATGACTGTCCTCAGTCATCCACAGTTCCAGATTAGGCTAAGTCCCATATTTCCAGCATAATTTCACAATGTATGTCCTTTATCTCCTGCTGCTGGTGCTGAGGAGAGGGGGGGGGTTTGTCAGAGGGAAAGGATGTGGTCAGATAGGGGGGGTTACAGAGGTCAAAGTGTGGGGGTAGGTCTCATACCTGGGAGTTTTGAGGTGGAAGAGCATCCATTGTAGGCCTCTTGCAGAGTTTCTCATCAATGTAGCTGAGGATGTGTTTAGATCAGGTGTTCCTGCTGTTCTCATAGCCCATTAGGTCATAGCAGCAGTCCCCCCTACATATGGAAGGTTCTCATGTCTGAGGCCAAGTTAGAGTAGAACTTTGCTGAGAGTCCTACAGTTCTAGCTGAAGACTGGTCAAATAGTCCACCAAAGGGATTGAGATTTTGGAATAGGGTGGAGGTCACATCCAGATCATTTGGCAGGCTGGCAGAGCATTGGGTCCATTTTTTGTTGTAGGGTGGAAAGAGTAGATGGGATTGGAGGGGTCCTCAAATCTTCTTAGCAATGGTGACACATAGATTTCCCCAACCAGGTTGTGCAGCTTGTTCCACAGGAAGGCATTACTCTAGAGAAGGTTGAAGGCTTATGCTGATAGGTTCCCTTACTTATAGAGCATGAAGAACATTATCAGGCAGTCTGATCAGACCTTGATGGTGGCCTCCAAGGTGGGTTTCCCCAGTTTCTCAAAGAGATCCTGGGTCTGTTGGAAGAAATCTACTCAGGGGAATTGAAGTTCCTGTAAGATCATGCTACATTGCTGAGAGTAGTCTGCCATGTGCTCCCCCTCCCATCCAGGGCATGTTTTTGAGTCCTGTAGGTGTAGGGGGCATAAGACAGCTGGAACTGCTACAGGCCCCCTTTGGAGAGGTGTAGGGCATACAGTTAAGGCTGGGGGCAGGTAGCCCTCAGTCCCTAGTGTGTACCCTGCTCCAGTGGTAAACAGACCAGTGCTGGCATGTACCAAAGCATTCCACCCTGCATTCAGAGCTCAGAACAGGTCTCCTGAGTATAGTCCCATATAGAGTCCTGTATAGGGGAAGGTGCCAGAGAATGCCAGTCAAGGCCCAAACCCTGACTTACTAAGAGTCTTAGCCTAAATCTATGCATAACCATCAGCCAGTACCAATGCAAAGGTTGGAAAGGGGGCAGGTGTGGGTAAGGGGTCTAGTTGTTCAAGAGCATGACCAGAGGCTGTGAGTAATAGATTGGTGCAACTTGATTGCTATAGGGGTCTATAGTGCAGTTGGCAGTGGGCCAGTAGAAAGGCACAGCATAGTGGGCTATTGAGTGTCTAATGAGTGGGGGGAGTCTTCATATTATGTTGGGTACAGACAACCTAAGGTCTCA
>JABCKS010000198.1:16465-30443 GCA_018851325.1 Termitomyces sp. DKA19
AAGAGTGATCCAGGCACTAGGCAATGTCCCAGAGTTCATGTGACATGGCAGAGGTTGTTGAAGTCCATATAAATGTTCTGCAGACTGAGACAACTATGCCAGAGAGTGGAGAGAGAAGGGAGAAAAAGAATAGATCTGAGTAAAGAAAGAGATAGAGTAGAGTAGAGGGAGAGAGATAGACAAAAGTAGGCAATATCAAGACTACCAATGGACTATAGGGAGCTTGGAGCTATATACTTGGGATTTCTGGGAAGAGTTGGGCATGGTAGGGGGTCTCTGGATGAGCAGCACCCCTCCCTGGGACTTGGCTTGTACTGTAGTGAGGACTGGACATAGTCCAAAGCAGGCCCTGCAGTGGATTCACAGGCAATAGGATTGTCTTGAGGATTGGAACTTGATAATGTGTGGGCTAGTGATCTGATGATGCAGGGGCATATTCTGGAGGATCATCAGGGCTAGGGCTTGGAAATGCATAGCCCAGTGACCTGGTAATGTATAGGTCATGGTGGGGCTTGGGTATAGGGCAGAGGTCTCAAGGGTCAGGTGGAGTGGCTTTCTGAGGTGGCAAGGTTGTCAAGGGGTTTGGCAAGGTAAAATTAGTGAGGGTCCTGACACATGACAAATTGCTATATCAATGGCAAGTGGTGGGAGTCATAGCCAGTAATGTAAGCTGCACCCTTGTTGTATATTCCCAAGAAAGATGGGACACTTTGGACTGCATTGAATGTGCAACAGTGCAATAACAATACCATTGAGAATGTGATTCCACTTCCTGACCAGGAAGTGATTTGTGAGGATGTTGTGAAGGCAAGGTATAGGTCAAAGATTGACCTGACAGATGCCTACAAACAAGTATACATACACATGCAAGACATTCCTAAAACTGTATTTGCATCCTTGATAGAGATGCCTGTCAGTAACATTATGCAGATTGGCAATTGCAATGTGCCAGCAATGTTTTAGAGGTTAATGACCTCCATATTCTGAGATGTTATTAGAAAGTTTATGCATGTCTACTTAGACAATATCTTTATATTTTCAGACTCCATTGAGCACAAGCAGCACTTATGTATCATATTTGAATGCCTGTGTGGAGCAAGCTTGTATCTGAAATGGAAGAAGTGCAAATTGTACACACAAAGTATTGACTGCTTAGAGCATGTCATAGATGTGCAGGGTATTCACCCAGACTCAGATAAAATCAATCATATTTGAGAGTGGTGAATGCCATGTAATTACAATGATATCCAACATTTCATTGGATTAGTTAACTACATAGGTAATCACTTACCAGATGTGACTACTTATACTGGTCCTTTCATAGCTATGACTCAGAATGGGTTGCCATTCCATTGGCAACCACTACACTAGCAGTGCTTTGAGATGGTGAAGCAAATCTGTGTCAAAATGCCAGTTATTCAGCCAATCAACCTGCATCCTGATTAGCCAATATGGCTTATTTGCAATGTGTCAAAGATGGGTGTAGAGGCCATATTTGGCCAAAGGAAGACCTGGCAAACCTGCAGACCTGCAGGATATATGTCATGCAAGTTCATAACCACATAATAGAACTATGCAGTATATGAGTTAGAAACACTTGCTATCTTAGAAGCCCTCCTGAAATGGGAGGGATAAATTGATGGGCTACTGAATAGGGTCATGGACTGTTTGTTGCAATATTTCAAAAGTAATATGAGTGAGGATGTTCACATTGTCCATGACTTTGTCCAAGTAGACAAGTGGATCAACCCAGAGGGCGGAGACTTGTCCCTGCATTGGTTCCATGAAATAGCAGAACATCATATCAAGATATAAGCCATGCAGGCTCACAAATTGCACTGTAGCAACCAGCTCAAAGAGCAAGTAGAAGTATGAGACCTTGAAGCTCAAGGTCTGGCTGATGCACAACTGGCTGCTGCATGGCCAGGAATAGAATTGGCACCCAGTGAGGATGACTTGACAGTGGGACAGGCCCTGAAAATGTCTGATCCTAGTCCTGGAGCTGTTGATCCAGGAGATGCACAAATGTGTGTGCATATCTGACAAGGATATTTGAAAGATACTCTCTTTGTTGAGATACTCAACAAACCCAAGAAGCACCTATGCTTTGTCATCAAGCAGAAGCTCATTTACATGGTGAACACTGAAGGCACAAGGGTGCTTTGCATACCTTGAGATAAATTGTTAATCACTATAATACTGGACCAAGCCCATAACATTGTTGGGCACTTTAGTTATCAAAAAATGCTCAAATACATGCATCAATCATATTGATGGCCACAAATGGCCAAGGAAACAAGTCAATTCTGTGCAACATGCAAAGTATGTCACCATTCAAAGATGTCAAACCAGAAACCAGCAGGGAAGCTGCATTTGCTTCCTGTCCCAGTAAAACCTTAGGACTCTATTGGTATGGACTTCATTGGACCATTTCCTGAATTGCATGGCTTTGACTACCTCTGGGTAGTTATCTGCCACTTATTTCAGTAAATAGAATGATAAAGGGCATTGTAACTGTTGCAGATCTATCTCAAGGAGATAGTATGGCTACATGGGTTGTCTAGCTTGATCATGAGCAATTGGGATTTTAAGTTCACTTCCAAATAGTGAAAGGAGCTGCATAAGCTGCCCAGAGTGACATTGCTCATGTCAACCTCTTTTCATCCACACATGGATGGTCAGACAGAGCAACACAAATCAGAATGTTGTGCAGATATTCATAGCATTTGTTCATCCTGACCAGAAGGACTGGGTGGATCATATCCTGCTGGTTGAAATCACAATCAATGCAAGTGTATCTGAAACTATGAGATATGCACCCTTCAAGCTCAACAATGGCTACATGCCATCAATGATTAGGGAACTTTGCACTGATGAAGTGATCCATCATGGGATCAAGGACTTTGTGCAGAATGTGCTAATGAATTTATCATCTGCACATGATGCAATTATCAAGGCATGCATTTTTCAGACATGACATGCTAATAATTGCCAGAGTGAGGAGCTGGCTTTGAACAAGGGTAGCTTGGTGCATTTATCTACCAAGAACTTGACTTTGCCCAAAGGATGGGCTAGTAAACTGTTTCTGAAATGGGTGGGACCATATAGGGTCCTGGAAGCTGAGCCCACCATATCAAACTATGTGCTTGAATTACCAGCTGAGCTGCAGGTGTGATGTATTGTGCTGAAGTTCCATGTGTTGCTACTGCAACCATATATGGTAAACAATGATCTGCTGTTCCTGAACTAAGCAATGCCTGAACCATATGATTTTGGCACAGCCAATGAACAAAAATAGTTTGTTGATGACCTTATCAGTCATTTTTGGATGCAGTATGAGCACCTCAAATTTGAGGTGTGATGGAGTTTAGGGGACACTACATGGGAACCCCTGGATAACTGCAAATTGCTTGCAGTAATGAATAGATATTTGGAGTTTCAGAGTATTAAATGCCCTAGACACCTCATGTGGTATATATAGAGTGTATAAAGTGCTTGGAGGCTATAATTTGGCTAAGTCTGAATCATGGATTTACAGTATGGTCTTGTGACCACAGCAAATGCCAATGCTGCATACTGTGCAGCTAGAACTTTGCATGTATTTGTCCACCTTGCAGACTTTGAAGATTCTTTTCTTCTGTTTTTCCTGGTTTGACACATCACTGATATGTGGTCTGGAGGGGGAAAATATGGCCTCTCAGGGCCCTGCTAAACCTGGGCAGAGCTTACAGAGCTCTGGAAGGGGGAGGTGACCTGCACAAGGTTAATCAGTAATCTTTATACCAGAAAGTCAGCAATATGCAGCTATAGCCTACTCAGACTGTGAGCAGCCATTATTATATGAGATGCCCCTCCATTCTCAGATGGAGGTGAATGAGGAGGATGAGTGCTATGAGTGCCAAGTGCAGGAGGTGTGCTATAAGCACTACTATCAGCTAGGGCTGAGCTGATGCCAGGCACCAGGGCTGACATATGTATGCACTGCTCAGGCAATAGTGCCCAGCACAGACTGCTCAGTGCCAGTGGTGGCCTCAACCACCTCAACAATGCCTGTGCAGCCTCCTGCCATGTCTATACTGGATGCAAGCACATTGGCAATGCCTGTGTAGCCTTCAGCCATGCCTATGCAACCTATAGCAAGTAGTTTGTGGGCTCCAGAGACACACCTAGCTGAACCCTTGATGGGTTGGTAGGATAAGGAGATAGACAATATCCCACTAACATGGGAAGAAATGGAGTTTTTAGATGTGCCCACATCTGAGGGCACCTACAAGTTGCAAATGGTGGGTCCCTTAACTTAGAGACTTGCTGCATTGATATATGCTCTAGAGGCCCAGGGGCCATGAAAGCATCATTGGAGGCACAAGCCCCCCCTTGTTGCAACCAAAATGGAGGCCATGAGCTTCTCTACAAATGTCCCAGAAAGGACAGAGCCTGTACAGCTGTTGTTCTTGCATGCATGCAATTGTTGTTCCTGTACTGCCAGCCACAGTTTGAAGTGGTCAAATTGACTACTGACTTGCACATACCTGCACAATATAATGGGCTGGTGGCTAAGGCAGCCAAAGCTACAGCTGCAAGCAAAGAAAAGCAGCAAGCTGTCCCAATGGAGGAGGATGAGAGTGACTATGATCAGTCATCCTTGGAAGTGGAGGAAGAGATGGAGGGCAAAACACCCACACAGCACTTCCAGCATGTAGCTTGCAACAAAAAGCTTGCCAAAAAGAAGGCAAATAAGGTGCATGCAGCAGCCACCCCAGCTTATAGGGTGCAGAACAATTTTTTGGGAAAAATCCCTGATGAATCAGGGATGAAGGTGTGGGGGCCATTCAATGTTGAGTGGCTCAATTCATGTTTCCACAGGGGCCTGGGCTCCTGCTATTACTATTCATACCAGATGAACACTGTCTTTGTTGGCACCAATGCTAACCATGTGGCTGCTTATGAACACAGCTCCAGTCAAGCAGCAGACTTGCCACATGCAATGGTATACAAGTTCACATGCAGGGGGTTCCCCAGCATGCCATATGAGCTGGAAGGCTCTACAAATATTATGCAAACCCCCATGTGCTCCACCACAACTGTATAGTTGCATATATGCTAATGGCAGAGCTGCAGTCATTTTCACAGCACACCAACCTGGTGCTGCATGATTGCACAATGCAGCTCCTTATCCCCAATCCTGTCTACCAGGCATTTGTTAACCTGATGCAGGAGCCCAAGGACATGTCCCTCATCAAGAGCTGCCATTATCCCTCATGCTTTCTGCACACCAAACAGGATGGCACCACTGCACTGTACATCATATGCATGCCTGATCCAAAGAGGCTATTTGACCTTGATCAAATAGTGTAATATGTGCTGATTTATAGTTGTCCAGGGTTGAAGAACACCTAGCAGGGCATTGCAGTAGACTTTGCCTACCAGATGCACTGGCAAATCCTTTTTGGATTCACACTTTGTAAAGCACTCTGCACTAATGGTGCAGGAAAAATGTCTCTTGTGCAACAGCTTGCACTAGTCATGGTGCACCTGAGGTTATATCATGAAGTGGCTACCACATATAATACAGCTAACCTAGAATGTCCATTGGTGTGCCAGTTCAGGGCCCAAATTAAATTACACCAAGTTCATGTACCCAATGATCAGGTATGGAACTTTTCTAACAATGATGTGATTTGCATCTTATTACACAACTGTATTCTGCTGGATTGGATGGACCATGTCTATACATATGGCATGGTTTACCTGGAACAACAGTTCCACCAGCCCACTATGTCTTTCAATGTCTTCAAAAATGTTGAAAATGAGCACATAAAGCACCTAGAAGTATATGGAACCCCACTGGCCATTCCAAAATAGGATGGTTTGTAAGAAATGACTGGGGAGGATCACTACTGCCTCCTCTTCAAGCATGCAGAAGAAAGCACATCTAATGTTGTCCCCAAGGCTACTGGCCTCTATTATTACATTGGAATGGACCCAAATGCAGGTCAGCTATGGAAGCAAATACTAGCATATGGTATGATGCCCACTTTTGGAGCTGTGACTAACATTGTACTAATCAATTGTGTCATGGTAGATGCTACTGCTGTAGGGGGTCCAATGACCTCACCAACAAAATTGAAGCCTCTTCCTTCCACAATTAACATCACAACTGGGGAGGGCACCAAGATGATGGAAGTGGGTAGAGTGCCACCAAGCAGCAACAAGGGCTAAAAAGCCCTATCTTGTATATATTTCAGGTAACATCAAGTTGTTAACTTGTTACAAGTTACTGATGAGATGGTGCAGAAGGGGCACCTTGAATTCAAGGTGCAAGGGAGCCTGGGTGATACTACCTGGTAGCCTTTGGCAAATTTCAAGGAACTTGCAGCCTTGGACAGGTACTTGGAATTACAGGGCATAAAATGCCCATGGCAGTTGGCACAACATGCTTAAGGCATGTTATGACAGTGAGGGATGGTTCTGGTCAGGTTACCAGACTTTGTGGTTGTTTGGTTGACTTGCAGAGTTGGGAGAATTTTGTTTTTCTTTGTGGTTGTCATGCAACATGTAGCCTGCATGTTTTTACCAGAAGATTAATAGCCTATTAGGGCCCTAGACAGCCTTGACAGAGCTCAAAGAGCTCTGGAGGGGGAGGGGGACCTCTACAAGATCAACAACAGCATCATATTGCACAGCTACAAGGCCAGAACCAACCAGATTATAGATGGCAACATCCATGTCACTGAAAATGTAGCATATCCAGGACACAAGTAACTGCTGCTATGCCAGATGCCATACCACATGGTGGACTATGGAACACAGCCTGAATATAGAGAGCTGGAAGAGGAGGGGCACTATGGGTGCCTAGTACAACAATTGTATGTGAATGTGGTGGTGCAGTCAGTGCTGCCACTGAGACTGCTGCTGACAAGATCAATGCAGCAGGGATATGCACCTTATTGCAACCAGTCAACAAGGTACTGCTGCAGAGGCTGGAGAGAGTGTGGCAACCTGTTCCTGCAACATCAGCATTCTTGCAGGACAAGCTGGCAGTTGTTATGGAAGGGCTTCTCAACCAGATTAAGATGATGAAGAGGCAGTGCAAAATCATGCTGGAGCATATCAAGCAAGTGGGTAAACAAAAGGCACCTGTGTATGAGGAATTAGCAAGGGAGCCTGAAAGGGCCAGAGCCCCACTGAAATAGCTACAAAAGGCTGCACAGGCACCTATGCCCTATAGCAGTGTGACCATCCCCACTATTTCAGCCATCATCATCATTGTCAATGGTAGTGGCTTCCCATCTAGCACTGTCAGTGTTGACCCAGTGTCTACATGAGTCAGAGGTCCTGGCATTGGTAGAAAGTCTCCTGGCAGAGTTGCCACTAGAACTGCATGACAAAGTCATAGAAGATGCTTCAGCACTGGAGCATGAGCCTGTTATTGAGGTGCTGCATGTGCCTGCTGGTGTTTCCCAGTCTGGATTGAGTAGCCAGGAAGAGGTGACACCAGTACTGTCAGCCCCTGAGTTGAAAGGTCAGCCTATAGGTGTAGTGAGTCAAGGGCTTGCTGCATCAATGCATGCCCCAGAAATGTTGGGGCCAACTAAGCACTATCAAGGCCAAAAGCCTCTGATAGATTTGTCAAAGCTGGAAGTTGTGGACTTTTCCAGTAATGTACCTGCACAAGCTGGTCCAGCTCAGCTGCTTTTTCTGCATGCTGTGGCCATACTAGCACCCCCTCCTCAGCTAGCAGTGGTCACAGTGACCACCAACCCATCAATGGCAGAGCAGTATGATGGGTTAATGGCAACCCAACATAGAAGTGCATCTGCCTCCAAGGGCAAGGAGAAGGCAGTGGTAGATACCTCTGATGTAAGTGACTATGGTCAGTCTTCATCAGAGGAAGAGCAGGAGTTTGAGGAGGGCAAAATGCTGGTGTAGCACTTCCAGTACATGCAACAAAACAAGAAGCTTGCCACAAAAAAGTCAAATATTGCAAAGAAGAGAGCTGCCCAACAAGATTGGGCAATGAATGATTTCTTAGGACATATCCCAGATGGCTTTGAAGTGAAGATGTGGGGACTGCTCAATGTGGAGTGGCTCAACTCATGCTTCAGAGGAGCACTTGGGGATTGTATATACTACTCCCCATATAGCAATGCAGTTCTCATTAGTGCCAATGCCAATAGGGCAACAGCCTTCAAGTTCAACTTGCACTAGCAGGACAAAGTGCCTGCAACCATAGTTTATAAATATGCCCCATGCAGTCTGCCCTACATGCTCTACAAACTGGAACAACTGTACAAATACCATGACAACAAGCACATTCCCCACCATGACCAAATAGTTGGATATATATACTGATAACTGTCAGGGACCACTCAGTTTGGCTCATTTCACCTCATTTCACCTCATTTTACCTCATTTTACTTTACTTCATTTTAGATTGTTTCACCTCAGAACCACCATCATGTGCAGCAACAGGTTGACAATGGCACATGACTTTGGTCTATGAGGTTAGAGTTCACCTTACCTCACCTCACCTCACCTCACCTCATGTCACATTTCCTGTTCCAGACTCTCTGTTGGTTGCATGATGAGTAGGAGCACATCATAGAGGGCATGTGACTGTCTATCACTGTATAGTTAGTCCCACAGTTCAGAAGCCTAGAAGGTCACACTGGGCATAGGGGAGTCCTCAGACTTGTTCTCTTTAGATCTCCCTTTACCAGGTGTGTAGCCAGATCTGTATGTGTACCATAGCTCTGGATAGACTTTGGATCTCCCTTTGTCAGCTGTGTAATTTCAGTTTCAGCCTCCAAAGGTTGCCCTTACAGCAGAACAAGTCTCCTCATGTCAGTCTGGAAGCCATTCTAACTGCTAGAGTAAATCTTGCCCCTAGAAGTCCTTCCCCACCCTTGTGTTTCATTCTGGGATTGATATGACTACTCCAACTTTGTCAGCAGACTCCAGTGGAACTTCCAATCCTCAGGATCAAACTTGGCACCATTTGTTACTCTTAGAGGCCCAGACTAGGTGCAGTCTACTCAAACTTCCCTTATCCTTTACACCAACAAGCTTGTGGGTTTATGCCAATCTACAGAAACTATTGCCCACTCCTTACAAACTTTATTGGAATGTCTCCCTATTCCCTTGCAGACCCCTCCAGATATTCCTACTCCTGTTACAATTGTGCCACTGCCCCAATTTGATCTCAGGACAGTGGCATAGACAAAAATACCTTGTCCAGCACTCCCAGATGCTTATGATGGAAACCAGAAGACTGGGAAGTGATTCTTGCAGTCTTGCATCACTTATATCCAGCTGAGCAGTGAAGCTTTTGCTTCAGATGAACTGAAGATTGCTTGGGTCCTCTCCTACATGAAGTTGGGTCATACTTCTACCTATGCATTATGCATCTTCCAAGGGGCTGGTGGAGTCTGCAGTTTTGCAGACTGGGATGCATTTGAACACAACTTTTGTGCTGAGTTTTTTCCTTTGGACCCAGCAAAAACAGCAGCATTGTCCCTTCAGAATAGGGACCAGTACAGACAAGGAAAAAGGCCATTGGATGAATATGTCAACTCCTTCCAGGCATTGGTTGAACAGGCTGGGTTTCCAGATGGATTGCAACTCTGTCTCAATTCAGAGAAGAGCTTGAACCATTTCTCATGGACTGCATTGACAGTATGGCCAAAGGACAACCAGATGATGAGCAGATTAAGACTTGGTACAAGGTGGCTCAAGAACAATGGCAGCTCATTGAATTGAGGAGGGCCCTTCAATGTCACCAGCCTGGTATCTCTCATCCTCACTTTAATTGGGCACCAAAGGCAGGAGTGCCACCTCAAACTTTGGTGCTTTCAAGCCCCTCCACCTTTTCCCAATGCAATTCAATGCTCCCTTGCCTTCTTGCCCCTTGCCAGCTGGCACTTCTATGGAGGTAGATACTCTCAATAGCATGATCTGACCCCAATCCTTTGCAGAAGATGCAGAAAGGCAGGACATCTTGCCTGCTACTATCCACAGGCAATGGAGGTCCATTACCTGTCCCTGACAGAACAGGAAGAACTGCTGGTCCAACTACCTGGCTGCACAAGATGCAGCTGGATCCCCTTCTCCAGATGCTGTAATTACAGAGCCTGTGGTTCTAGAAGGTGGAGAAACAAGGGATCAGAGATCCATGTCTGGAGAGGATTTTTAGAAAAGCAATAGATGAAGTATATGCCTCCATTGTTTAGTGCTAATCATTTTGCCATCTTGTCAGTAGCCACCAATACCAACCTCAGTACTGCTGACCTTGAGACTGAAAACATAAGCACCCTCTTCAACATACAATGTCCTTTGCTCAATCCTAGTACAAAGGAAACTGTTTCTCAGTCACACAAAAAGATTCCTGCTTAGGAACATTGCCTCCCTTGCTGCTACATTGTTGCTACCATTCCATCTCAAAATTCTTTGAAATTGAGAATGGAACTAGAGATGACAGACATGCAGCAGATCTTAAGTGTGATGGCCCTGCTAGACAGTGGGGCCACAAGCCTTTTCATTGACATAGACTATGTGAAGTGAGACCATCTCATCACCTGACCCCTGTTGCATCCAATCCCAGTCTACAACATTGATGATACCCCCAATAAAGCTGGATCTATTTGCTCCATTGTGGATCTAGTCCTCTGTTATCAGAGTCACTCCAAATGGGCCATTTTTGCAGTGACCAAACTAGTAAGGCAGGACATGATGCTGGGGTTTACTTGGCTCTAAGAGCATAATTCAGAAATTGACTGGGATAAGGGATTGGTGAAGATGAGCCAATGCCAACATTGTTGTGCCACCTGTGCAGGAGAAGCCCAAGAGGAATGCAGAGCAGAGGTCTGTGAGTGCACAGCTATATGTGCCTGTCATGCTCTTCCTTTCCCCTATACTGATCTTAACCTATTGGACCCCCCCTCACTGGCATTTCCTCACAGAGAGGCCCTCTATGAGGATGTCAGAGGAGGTGGATGTAGTAGCCAAGAGAAGAATGGTGAAGCAGGGAAGTTGAGCCATGCTCTGGACCCAAGGTGAAGTGGAGGATTGGATTTATGCAACTACTCTTTGCCTCCCTCTCACCAAGGCAGAGATAAGAGCTAGTCAGACTACCTGTCAACAAATGGCTGAGGCATTTGCAGCAAACTCAACACCAAAGACCTCAAGCAGGACAATGGGACCATGCTATTGAGCTAGTTCCAGGGGCAGAACCTTCAAGTTGCAAGGTTTACCCACTTGCACCATAGGAACAGGATAAGCTGGATGCCTTTCTACAGGAAAACCTCAGCTCTGGATGAATACAACCTTCAAAGTCTCCCATGGCCTCCCCAGTCTTCTTTATTAAGAAGATAAATGGGTCCCTCCATCTGGTTCAAGACTATCAAGTCTTGAATGCAATGACTGTGAAGAACCACTACCCCCTTCCCCTCATCTCCAAACTTGTGAATAACTTTTGTGGCACACATTATTTTACTAAGCTGGACATATGTTGGGGTTACAACAATGTACACATTGAAGAGGGAGATGAGTGGAAGGCAGTATTCTGAACAAATTGTGGACTCTTTGAACCTTTGGTAATGTTTTTTGGCCTCACAAATAGCCCTGCCACCTTTCAGACCATAATGAATGACATTTTCCATGATCTGATTGCAGAAGGTGTTGTCTGTGTATATCTGGATGATATACTTATTTACACTAAGACCTTGGAGGAACATTGTTGGATTACACATATAGTCCTGGAATGTCTCCACCAGCACCAACTCTATCTGAAATCTGAGAAGTGTGAGTTCAAGCAGACAAAAGTGGAGTACCTAGGCCTGGTTATTTCACATGGTGTAGCAGAGATAAATCCTGTTAAAGTGGCATGTGTGGCTGAATGGCCAGAACCAAGGAGCAAGAAGGAAGTGCAGGCTTTCCTAGGCTTCACTAACTTCTACTGGAGGTTCATTCAGGACTTCTCTCACCATGTATGCCCCTTGTTTGACCTTACCAGCAGGGATGTGTTATGGCAGTGGGAGTCTTCACAACAGGCTGCCTTTGATGCCCTTAAGCAAGCCATTACCTCAAAGCCTGTCCTAATATTTCCAGATAATAATGCCCTTTTTTGTATTGAAGCCAACAGCTCTGACTTTGCCATGGGAGCAGTCTTGTCCCAATAGTCAAAGAAGGATGGAAAATGGTATCCTGTGGCCCTCTACTCCAAAAGTCTTGATACAGTAAAAAGAAATTATGAGATTCACAATGAAGAAATGTTGGCTATCATTCAGTCATTAGAAGAGTGGTGACATTTCCTGGAGGGTGTGTGACATAAGTTTGAAATCTGGACAAATTACAAGAACCTGGAATATTTTCATTTGGCAAAGAAGCTAAACAGATGCCAAGCTTGATAGTCCTTGTATCTGTCCAAATTTGACTTCTCATTGCACTACAAACCTGGATGGAGTATAGGCAAGCCAGATGCCTTGTCTAGGAGAGCAAACCATAGCATAAGAGCCAATGACAACAATAACATTGTGCTCCTAAAGACAGAGCTCTTTGCTATCCAAGCTTTAGAAGGGATTGTAGCCCAAAGGGAGGAGGCAGCCATTCTTGGAAACATAAGGCAGGGAAATTAGCAGGGTGCACAGGAGGATGCAGTAGCACAGGCAGCACATGCCTTATAGAATAACAGGCTGGAGGGGTGAAGTCAGTGCATACAGAAGAATGGGGTCTGCAGGATGGGCTGTTGAGTTTTTGGGGGTGGATCTATGTGCCTAACTTTCCAGAGCTCTGATGGCACATTGTAGAACAGCACCATGACTCACATATAGCAGGACATCCAGGTAGATAGAAGACATTGGAGCTGGTGTCAGAAAACTACTGGAGGCCTCAAATGTCTTGATATATTGGCACCTACATGAGTACATGTGACCTATGCCTACATACTAAACCCTGCTGCCAACCACCTATGGGTCAGCTACACCCTCTGCTGATCCCTGCTAGCTGATGGAGTGTGGCATCAGTGGACTTCATAGTAGAACTTCCAGATGCCCATGGGTACAATGCAATCATGGTGGTAGTGGACCTCTATGGGAAACAGACTCATTTTATCCCAACCCACACCACTTGTTCTGCATTGGGAGCAGCCAGTCTGTATTGAAAAAATGTTTGAAAGCTTCATAGGTTATTGGATGGCTATGTTTCAGACAGGGGCCCTCAATTTGTGGCAGAGTTCACTCAAGAGCTATACAGATTATTGGGAATAAAGCTTCACACAACCACAGCCTACCACCCTCAGTCTAAATTAGGAGCTGGAGCAGTATCTGCCATTGTTCTGCAATGAGAGGCAAGATGATTTGGATGAGCTGCTACCTGATGCAGAATTCCAGTATAACAATCACATCCACTTCTCCACTCAAATGACCCCTTTTTTCCTGGACACAGGCAAGCATCTACATATGGGTTTTGAACCCTGTGCAAGACCCTCAGAGAACAAGACAGTGAATGAGTTTGTGGAGAAAATGAGAAGAGCACAAGAGGAGGTGAAAGTAGCATTGACAAAAGCAAAGGAGGACATGGCACAATATTATAACAAAGGAAGAACCGCAGCCCCAGTGTACAAACCAGGAGATTGGGTGTATCTGGATGGTCTAGACATTAAGACAACACAACCATTGATACGATGTTGTCACAACATTGGGAACATACAAAATACCAGAAGTCAAAATAAACCATCTATTTAGGCTGAAAACTGTAAGCCTCCTGGTTAAACAAGTTCCAACAACATTATCTCCCTGAAGTACACCAGAAGAAATACAGAACAGGATAGGACAAGGACTAGGCTATACACAATGATAGTCCAATCACTGTAATGGGGAGGGAAGCATGGGACTGGCAAAAGCACCGGAGTGGCATCAATTCTGGCAAGATCTGGATCAAAATAAGATCTGATCTAGAAATAACCAGATTGGAATGGTGGCTG
>JABCKS010000199.1:0-30334 GCA_018851325.1 Termitomyces sp. DKA19
ATTGCTCCCTGAATCCTGGAACATTGTTGTAGCCAGCCTATATTCCACTAAAATGTCAGCCAACTTGATCTCAGGACTCCTGGTACACTGGGAGTATCTGAGAATGTAAAAGTCAGCCACACCTCCCATCACCACATTACAAGCCACAACAACACAAGAGCCAAAATTTATATGTACAAACCCTAATTGTAAATCTACTGGATACACCATCAAAAGGTGTTACTGGCAAGGCAGTGGAAAGGAAGGACAGTTTCCAACAACCTTCTGGAACTGTGAGCAAGCACTAGCATTGTCTATGGGGAAATCTACTTTTACAGCAAATCTGGCTGATATGACTATGGATAATAGTCCACAAACCACCTATCCCCTAGCCATAATCACTGAGGTAGCATCTAACACCCCAACCTGTGTAGACTTGGGTGCAAGTGACCATTACTTTGTAGACCCAGAAGCCTTCTCTGAGTATATGACACTTATAGTACTGAGAAAGGGGAGAGCAGCATTAAAGGATGCAGTGTTCCACATTGTTGGCCAAGGGACAGTCAAAAAGAAGGTCATTATAATGGAAAGAAGATCAAACTAATCTTCTGAAATTGCCTCCACACATCAGACCTAGCAGCAAACTTAATCTCCATTGGGAAGTTCAACCAAGCAGGATTTTCCATTATATTTGCTAAAGAGAGAGTTATCTTCAGGGACCCTGAAGGTAGAGTGATTCTCATTGGAAAGGGTGTAAATGAGATGTATCTACTTGATGCCCTAGGTAAGATGACTGCACTGACAGCAATGGTTATGACCTCAATTAATTAACCAGTTGACCTTGATGGATGGCATTGCCATTTTGGCCATGTAGGGGTTGAGTCCATATGAACCTTGGCTAAAAGAGAGCTGGTTGATGGCTTGATTGTAAAAGGAGACTTCAAGGTTAAGAGACTGTGTGAAGATTGCATATATGGAAAACATACCTTGAGACCTTATAATAGTGAGTATGAAGTCAAAGGAAAACCAAATGACTGTGTATACATTGACCTGTGGGGTATTGACAGAGTCACTAGGTGGAGCAGTATATATGATCCTACTTGCTGATGTTGCATATTCAGACTTACTGGATATTTCTTTACCTGAAAAGACACAGTCACCACTCTTACTGCATTTCCAGCCTACCATGCTAAGTCAGAGCACCAGACAGGGCAGAAGTTGTGGATGGCTCACATGGATGCTGGGAAAGAGTGGATCTCAATGAGCATTGGAAGGAGTATAGTATAGAGCATAGTGTTGTATTGAAACCAGTTGTCTCATATACATACTTACAAAATGGATTTATCAAGAGAGCTATCAAGACAGTTATTAAAGGGGTTAGGTGCATGCTAGCTGCAAGCAGGTTACCAAAGGAGCTCTGGGCAAAAGTAGCAGCAATGCAGATCCATACACAAGATTGCTTACCTATGGCTTGCCACAATGGCATTCTGGAAGAAAAGTGGATGGGCAGAAGGCAGAGCATGGCATACCTATGCCCTTTTGGATACATGGTGTTTGTTAAGGTCTCAAAGGAACTGGTAAAGTCCAGACTTGAACCAAGATTGGTTAAGTGTGTACTAGTTGGTTATGTAACCATAGGAGGATATTGCCTATTTGACAGAGCATCTAGGACAATTATTACTTCCTGTGATGTTATTTTTGATGAGGGGACTGGCCATTGCACTCACATGGTCATGGGGGAAATCAACAATTTGTTGTCACCTGATATCATGCCCAAGGACAATGCTACACCACTACTAGGAATCCTTAACCTTAGGCAACCAGTAGCACCATATATTGAAGGACATGTGCCACTTCACAAACCCCAAGCTCTAATCACCAACCCTGATCTAGGAGACATCAACCTTGAACATGACTTACCTCCAGTTAACCTATAGGCACTAGTACTTAACTCAGTGCCATTGCTACCAGCACCCTAATGCTCAATGCAGGTCCAGGGAAAAGATCCAGAGGCTTTTATTGCCCAAGATGTATATGCATACTTAGCCCTACTGACAGTCACAGCAACCAATGATAATGCTCATGTGCCAGCAATGTATGCTGAAGCTATGAGGAGGCTCAGCATCTGGAAACCAGCAATAGAAGACAAACTGTGTATGATGGATGACCAAAAAGTTTGGTAGTTGATACCTGAAGAAGATGTACCATAAGGCAAGAAGGTAATTGAGTGCCACTGAGTCTTTGCAAATAAATATGATATGGAAGGATGGATCATATGATGGAAGGAAAGGTTAGTAGCAAAAGGGTACTTGTAGATTCTGAGGGAGGACCACAAAGAAACTTATGCTGTGGTAGTCCACCTTCAATTACTTCAGATTATGATTGCTATTGCCATGATACTTGGACTTCAGATATGGCAAGTAGATTTTGTATCTGTATATCTGAACAGTATGCCAGACTTCCAGGTGTATATAGATGTACCACCAGGCTTTTAGAAGAGGAGGGAAAAAAGATAGTACTCCTGAAGATGCTCTATAGATTGATGCAAGGAGGAAAAGACTGGTTCTGGACCTTAGACAGGGCTTACAAGGACTTAGGGTACTACACATTATGGATGGATCCCTGTGTACAAGCAAGAACTACTGGAGGTAAACAGACCATCACTAATATGTTCAACAATGATGTTTTTGGCACCTTGACCACTGACAAAGGAGCAAAACAAGCAAAAGCAGAGTTAGCAAGTATCTATGAGATTAAAGACCTGAAGGACCCATCATTCATTCTTGGCATGGCTATGGAATGCAACAACAAAGCAGGAACTATTTCCTTATCACAGAAAGCATACCTCACTCAAGTACTAAAATGTTTTGGCATGGTAGACAGTAATTCACACATGACCTCATTGCCCACTGACATTTGACTTACAGAAGACATGTGCTTACACTTAGAAGAGAACTGAAGATACATGGCAGATAAACCATATAAAGAAACACTGGGATCTCTCTAATGTGGGCACAGATAGCAACTTGCCCAGACTTGTCATTTGCTGTCAGATTGCTCACTCATTTCCAATTGAACCCTGGCACCTTGCACTGGAAAGCTATGCTTCATGTGCTTGTATATATGAAGGGGACTTTGGAATACAAGTTGACTTATTTGAAGAGACCAGATAACTCAGTTAAACCTTGCAGCTATGTTGATGTGGATTTTGAAAAAGACCACAATATCAGAAGATTGACATCCAGATATGTCTTTATGATGGTGGGAGGCATGGTCTCATGGAGTTCAGAATACCAGCCAATGGTAGCCCTTAGCACAACAGAGGCCAAGTATATGGCTTTTACCTGTAGTGTCCAATAGGCCTTATGGATGCACAATTTTCTAACCAAGATAGGACTGTCCCAGCCTTTTCCAATCATTATTCATGCAGATAAATGTTTCTTCAATGCACTTGCAGAATCAACAAAGGGACATCATACAAGGGCAAAACACACTGATATATGTCATCATTACATTTCATCAGGGGGGGTGTTAGCATATGACTACTGTCTGCACTAAAGTCACTGCTAGTTATATTTGTTTATCTTTTATTTCTGTATTTCTATTTATTTTCACTATGTTGTGCCACCACAACACAATAATCTTATTTAGTATTCTTTACAAATAAACTTTATTTTCAGGTATAAAAACTTACTATACACAGAATGCCCCTCAGTCATTCATGTACTGTGTTGTGACTCTGAGGGGTGCGTACTGTTACATACTATTCTATTTACAGCTTACTTACACGACCCTGTAGACTTACTTCGTATATCTGTCTACAGGTAATAAACAGCTGTTCATGTACTGTGTCGTGACTCTGAGGGACTTACTTTGTATATCTGTCTACAAAAGGGCATGAGAGAAGAGGAAACAAGTGAGAGGGGAACCCACATGATCTGGGGACTTGAAATCAAATGCGAGAGGAGTTTTTTTTTTCATACCAAAATGATTTACAGTTCCTTTTACTTGTAGCGGGTTTTGCTGGACCTTGCGCCTTGCTACTGAGTTTTTGATAACGACTGGTTAATATACCAAACGGAGTCTGATTGAATGGCAAACCTCACTTATAATTGGCATGTGCAAAGGACGGGGTAGCCAGGGTATACACGTGCCACGATGACCTTAGTCATGGAGGACTATTCGGTATATATTTGGAACGATGTTCAGTCCAGCACACATCATCTGACAGTCATCCATTCAGTTCGTAATCTAGATTTGCTGAGAGCTGCTGGGGATAGCTTCCAACTGGAGACGAAGCTGTGAAAAAGAGGATTAGTCCTTGAAGATCGGAAATTCAAAAGCAGAGTGAGGCGGAGCAAGCATTGTGAGTCAAGTTCATATCATACGCATATGAGAAAGGCGGCAAATGGTTGGGTGAGCCCAATAGTGACAATTATGTACACTTCTATATTGGGGATTACCTCTCTATCATGATCTCAGTTGTGTCTAGGGTGTCAGTTGTGTCCATGGTGTCAGGTGTGGTCCAGGGTATCAGTTGTGTCCAAAGTGTGAACTGAGTCGGTGGGCAAGAGTCGTTCTTGACCACTTAACACCAACGACCTACCAGTAAGCACACGAATGATTCAGGTTCTTGCTTTTCGGTTTTCTTAGCGATAGTACTTGATGCGCCAATTGCTACTGCCTAGCATCCTGCATTGCTCTACCCGTTGCCCTGAAAATGAGCTGGGACCAGGAAGGGCAGTCGTACAATTCCCGCGCACTTTTTTGACATGTGAACCACCAAAAGTGTGTGTCGTAGATGCTAATTCCGCCGTCAGATTAGGTTACATGAGGTATATTTATCGAATCATCGTGGTCTATGGACTTTACTCTTGGAATTATTGCCGGCTGACCACAAGGTCCTGTCAATCTTTTTATAGACTGTAAACAACGACTATCCTGGTTTAAAAGGCACTTCCATTCCTTTATTCCAGGTGATCTGAGTTTAACGCTCGCCCCTCAGAGTTAAAACGATGCGATCCCAGTTCTTACAGTTCCTTGCGCTATTTGTTACCTTCATAGCCTTTGTCTGTTCCCCTCTGCTGTCCTGAAAAGTTATTGATCAATATTGGATTTTGATTCCAGGTATCTGCGAAGGACGACAATGACGACAATGGCAACAATGGCAACAAGGGCAACAATGGCCATCATGACAAAGCTGTCAAGGGTCAAGTCTTCGATCGCTTTATTCACATCTGGCTTGAGAACATCGACTTTGAAACAGCCATCGCGGACTGTATGTTTGCATGGATTCTTGCATCAACTAAAATCTAATTGCGTTGTCTCACCATCAGCGAATCTTAACGCGTTAGCCAAGAAAGGGCTGTTACTTAGAAATTACTTTGGAGTAACCCATCCGTCCGAGCCGAACTATGTTTCCGTATGTGCTTCAACCTATCTCGTATGATGGCATCGTTTATGCCAAGTCCCGTAATGATAGTCCGTGGGCGGTGATTACTTTGGTATTGACAGCGACGATCTCTTGAACATTCCTTCTAATGTCTCAAGCATCGCGGATCTGCTTGATGACAAAGGCATTTCATGGAGGGAATATCAGGAGGACATGCCGTCCACAGGATTCACGGGCTTCCAATTCCTGAATTCCGATGGCGCCAATGATTATGTCCGAAAGCATAAGTAATACTTCCATCCATCAGACTGATTTGATGTCATCCAGCTAATATATTCATCTGTAGCCCGCTGGTGATCTTTGAGTCTATCAATCATATCCCTAGCCGACTCAACAAGATCAAGAACTTTACGCTATTTGAGCAAGACTTAGCTCAGGATGCTCTGCCTCAATGGATGTTCATCACACCCAATATGAGTGAGTTCATCAAACCTAACAAAATGCCTACTTTTTCTCATGGGACCTGCAGCGAACGACGGACATGACACAAATGTTACAGTTGCTGGTAAATGGGCACGGAGTTTCCTGGAACCATTGCTTGAGGATTCGAATTTCAATAGCAAGAAAACTCTCATAGTTCTCAGTGAGCTATGCTTACCATTGATTCTTCGAGTACAAACTCAATACTCTGTTTAGCCTTTGACGAAAATGGAACCGATACTAAGCCTAACAATGTCCTCGCAATCCTTCTCGGAAGTGCCATTCCCAAGAAGCTCATCGGCACATATGACGACAATTTCTACACACATTACTCTTTGATCGCTACTGCTGAAGCCAACTGGAATCTGCACACGTTGGGCCGGTGGGACGTCGGCGCAAACGTCTTCCAATTTGTTGCAGAGAAGACTGGGGACAAGATTCGTGAGGCGGACATTCATGACGTTTTGCTCAATATGTCGTATCCGGGCATTTTCAATTCTCAAACATTGGCAAAGCAGCCGATCCCTAACACTAACCTGATCATAAATGGGCGTACGGTGCTGCCCTCGATCCAAAAACAGTGGGAGTCACAGGTTCGCTGTACAGTATATCACATGCAGCTTGTCCCGCCTTCTGCTCGCAATCCACCCGAGCTTCCGCGTGGCTGCTGAAGCTATTCATTATGATAGCGACGGACGACGAGTATTATTACATCCTCAATTCGCTCTGGTCTGGAAATGTATACTGGATACATATGACAATCAAAGATTTTTCGAGATGGAGGTACAAACGCTCTTCGCTAAGTCGTCGGCAAGAGCATTAGATTTCGAAGGAATAATCTGCCAGAAGGCGACAGGAGCTTCAGTTGCCTCAATGGATGCGATGGGTTCATCTACTGGTTCAGAGATCGATGTTTGCAGGCTTTTTGACCTTGCGCATTGCACCACCCTTTATTCTGCAGGGATCGAGACTGGCATATAGACATCTGAGCAAGGCGGTGGGCAAAGGTCGCAGGATTCAATCGGAGTCGGATCAAGGGGACCGGTTTAAATTTTTTGGGGGGGTGATGGTGTATACATCCAAAAAAGGAAGTTGTTTGCCAAAAGCCTGCTAAACAAAGTTGATTTCAGGGTTGATTTCACTTTCCACAAGTGCCCGGCCATTGAAAGTTTAAGATGTTGGTAAGTATTCCATTCATACTAACATCAGTGCGCCGGTCTTGCTAATACTTGCCAATCTTCGAATAGTCACCATGTTTACCATCCCACAGGAGGATGCCAACACCATCTTCTGCTTCCTTGTTACCCAAGATACCAGGCCTGTTCCTAGGGATTTGGTGCTGCACCCTTTTAAAATGAGCCTATAGATGGGAACTTAGGCCCACAATCATTGTTCTGCAGGGTTGTTGGGTTGGAAGGAATGTTCTCATCATGGCTTCTAATGAATGGTACATAATATGGATTGTAGACTATTTTTGTTGATCTCTCATAGCATCTATAAACTTTAGAATTTGGGTCATACTTAATTAGCACACATTTGATTGATCTCTTGAATACCTTTGGGTTGTGTTTGTAAAGGATAAGTGTCAGAGTTCATCTCACCTTATCTCACCTTATCTCACCTCACTTCACCTCACCTCACTCAGTTGCTATCCTTTTGTTACATTTCCATTGGGGCATGTGCATCAATGTATCAATGATGGCACATGACTCCCTGTCCTACAAGGTTAGAGTTTATCTCACCTCACTTTATCTTGCCTCACCTTACCTCATCCAGGGCTATCCTTTCATTGGGTTATGTGCATTGACATATTGATGATGGCACATGACTTCCCTGCCTTAATGTACAGTTAGTCCCATGAGTCTAGAGGCCTAGAGTGTAACATTTGGCCTAGGAAGTTCCTCAGACTTGTTCTCTTTAGATCTCCCTTTGCCAGGTGTGTAGTTAGACTTGTAGACACAGTATAGTGCTGAATAGACTTTGGATCTCCCTTTGCCAGCTGTTTGACTGAGCCACAGCCTCTAAAGGTAATCCTTACAGCAAAACAAGTTTCTCACTTTAGGTCTGAAAGCCTCTTTTAGCTGTTAAAGTTGCTCTTGCCACTAGAAGCTCCATCTCCACCATTGTGTCCCAGCCTGATGCCTCTATGACTATTCCAACACTTTCAGCAGATTTCTGAGTGCTTCTAGCCCTCAGGACAATGCCTGGCCAATGTTTGCTAGTTCTGGAGACTCAGGTGCAGTCTACCTAAGCTTCTCTCACCCTTCAAACTAATGAGCTCACTGGTTTACACCAATCTATGGAAACTATTGCCCATTCTCTTCAAACCCTTCTGGAATGTCTAACCCTTCCTTCTCCAACCCTTTAGGCAGTTTCTATTCCTCCTATAACTTTGCCACCTACTTGTTTTGATGCTAAGATGATGGTGCACTCCAAAATACCTTGCTTTGTACTCCCCAATACTTATGATAGAGACCAGAAGACTGGAGAACAATTTCTTCAGTCATATATTACCTACACTCAGCTGAACAGTGAAGCATTTGCCTCTGATGCCTTAAAGATTACATAGGTACTTTCATATATGAAGCTAGGTCATGCTTCAACATATGCACTGCAAGTCTTCTGGAAGAATAATGGAGTAGAAAGTTCTGCAAATTGGGATGAGTTTGAATGTAATTTTCAAGCTGAGTTTTTCCCCCTTGATCTGGCCAAGACTGCTGCACTTTTCCTACACAATTGTGACCAGTATGGTCAAGGAAAAAGGTCTTTGGATGAGTACATTGACTCTTTTTGAGCCCTAGTTGAGCAAGCCAGTTTTCTGAATGGCCTGCAACTCTGCCTCACCCTTTAGGGAGGAACTCCACCCCTCTCTTATAGACCAAATTGACAGTATGGCAAAAGGACAACCTGAAAATGAACATATCAAGACATGGTACAAAGTGGCTTGAAAACAGTGGCAGCTGATGAAGCTAAAGCAAGTACTTCATCACTGTCAGCCCTCCTCCATTTACTCCCATCCTAGTTTGGCCTCCAAAGTAGAAGTTCTACCTTGAACTCCTCTCTTCCCTGTCTCCTTGGCTCACCCAAACTCCATACAGGCCCCTGCTTCTTCACCTCCTTGCCCTCTGCCTGCAGGCATTCCCATAGTGGTAGATACCTCCTGACAGCACTCCTCCACCCCCTTGCTCTGTTGATAATGTGAAAAGGCAGGCTACTTCACTCACTACTGCCCCCAAGGAATGGAAGTCTGCTACCTCTCTCCTACTGAGTAAGAGGAGTTGTTGGTCCAACTCCTTGCTGCACAAGATGCCTCCAGAGCTCCTTCTCCAGATGCTCTTACAGCAGGACCTCCCAGCAAGGAAGGTGAAGAAGCCAGCACCCATCTCCCAGAGTCTGGGGAGGAATTTTGGGAAAGTGATAAATGAACTGTACACCTTCATTGCCTAGTGCTAATTGTTTTGCTGTCCTGTCTATAGAATTGAATATAATAAGCTCTGTTGCACCTGATTCTGTGGCTGAAACTATAAGCACCCTCCCCAATGTACAACATCCCTCAGTCAAAGCCTCAACTGGGGAAGTTCTCTCACAACTACACAAAAGGATCTCTGCTTGGGAATGTCTTCTCCCTTGTCATTATATTGTTGCCTCCATCCCATCTACTAACTCCTTAAGGCTGGAGGTAGAAATAAAGACAATGGACACCCAGCAGACTATCAGCATCACAGCCCTACTTAATAATGGGGCCATTGGTTTTTTCCTAGACACTGTGAGAGGAACACTTGCCAGTCTAAGTACTCAACCAACTGGCCCAAAAGGGCACAATGTCCAAGCTGTTGAACATGCTCACTGGCTCTATATATAGTGAAGTGGTCCTCTTACAGTTCCCAGTACTTCATAGGCTTTCCTTTAGTTTCCTGCATAGTAGCTAGATAGCATAGGAGCACATCAACACATTCTACAATAAGGTTGCAAAAGATGTCATTCATCATGGTATGGAAAGTGGCAAGACTATTGGTGAGGCCAAAGAACATTACCAAAGGTTCAAAGAGTCTGTGATTAGTTCAGAATGCTGCCTTCCACTCATCTCCTTCCTTGATGTGCACATTATTGTAGCCCCAATAGACATTCAGCTTAGTAAAGTAGTGTGCTCCTTGCAGATTATTAATAAGTTCAGAGATAAGGGGGAGAGAGTGGTAATTCTTCATGGTAATTGCATTCAAGACCCAGTACTCTTGAACTAGATGAAGAGACCCATTCTTCTTCTTTATAAAGAAGACTGGGGAGGCCATAGGGGACTTTGAGGGTTGTATCTGGCCAGAGCTGAGGTTCTCCTGCAGGAATACATTCAGTTCTTCCTACTCATATAGTACAAGCAGGTAGACCTTACAGCTGGAAGGTTCTGCTCTCAGTATCAGCTCAATGGCATGGTCCCATTGTTTGTGCTCAGAGAGCAAATCAACAGATGCTGGAAAATATGTCCTCAAAGTCCTGAAAGTAGCAGAGGACTATACTACTAAGGGGCTTGAGCTTTGAGTTTGCTGCAAATTCCTCAGCCAGCCTCTAGAAGGCAGTCTGGCTACTCCTAATCTCTGCCTCAATTAGGATAGGGCAGAGTATGGTAGTATAGATCCTATCACCTACTTTAATGGTCTTATCTGGGGACTCTAAGTCTGGAGTACTGGCAAATTCCCTTATGCCTCCTTCTTCTTCTTGGGCTTTACACTCAGCTCCTCTGATATCTTCATAGAGGGCCTCTCCATAAGGAAATGCCAGTGAGGGGGGGTCTAAGAGGTCAAGATTGGCATAGAGAAGGTGCCCTTATACAATATGTGTATATGGCAGCACACTTATAGACCCTTGCTCTGTGTTCCTCTTTAGCCTCTCCTGTACAAGTAATGTAACAATGAGGGAAGCAACTCATTTTCACCACTTCCCTTGCCTAATCAATCTCTGGGTTGTGTTCTTGAAGCCAGGTTAACCCCAAGATCATATCCTGTTTTCCCAGATTAGTGATGGCAAAAACAGTGTGCTCCAAATGAGTCTGATAGTGAAAAACTAGGTTCACCACAGAGCAGATAGAGCCAGCTTCATTGGGGGTGCTATCAATGTTGTATATGGGGATAGGGTGAAGGAGAGGTCAAGTGGTAAGGCAGCATTGTTTCACATATTCAGTGTCTGTAAGGATGACCTTTGGAGGCTGTGGCTAAAATCACATAGCTGGTAAAGAGATATTCAAAATCTATTCAGCACAATACTAACTCTACAATATAACTCAAGGTGAGACAAAGAGTTAATGACTTCATGTTCAGCTGTAGTAAGAGTAGTTTTGACAGAATTCATGTTGACAAGTGATGATATCAGGATTGCCAGTGTGGTGATTTGTGAGTTAGACATGGAGTTTAAAAGAGAATCAGGAAGAATTCCTGATTTATACCAGCAGTTGTGAATTGTAGTTGTGTCAACTTCCTTCTATGAGATGTCAGCAAGTCTCATAGCTTTGAGAATATTAAGTTCATAGATGTTTGTGGGAGTGATGCCACAATCATAGCAATCAATAGCATGATTCATGAAACTAGAGTGATAATGGGCTTTGAAGCAATGGATAATTCCAGCATCTGCAGGCTGGACATGGGCAGTAAGGCTGTGGCTGAAGTTCTCAACAAGAATGTTGATGAGTCTATCTGGTAGAATATGTGCACTGAAATTGTCTTGGAACAGTAAAATATGATGCCCTTCATATTGTAATTTCTGATCCCAATCACTGATCCACTCTTGATATATAGGTGTTGTCATCTAAGATTTTGCATTGTTATGGTAATAGAATCCCAGTTGAGCACCTGTTTTGTGTTGAAAGGCATGAGGTTGTTTAGCCTTGCCAATGACAAGTGGTGGAAGCTTCTCAGTACCAGATGCATTCATTGTAAATGCATATGTCAATTGCTTCTTGATCTTTTTAACTCCAGATGTCTGCCTATCTATCAAGACTTGATTGGGTACCATTCTGTAGAATAATTTGTTCATAAGTGTATGACTGACACAAGGATTCAAGAATATCCTTATGCCCAGGACAGACCAATTTCATCCAGATTGAAAATGTCTTTCAACTGATACCCATATTTTTTGATGAGGTCATGTAACTGTTGGCATTCCTTATTGACATCTTCCAGGCTTGCTGATGCTGCCTCACTATGATGCTTGTAACTTTGCAGACCATAATGCTTTTTGAATGAAGTCAACCATCCTTTACTGAGTTTGGGCCTCTCATCCATTAGCACACCTTTCAAGTCTGCAAAGCAATGTCACTTTTGCTAGAGAATCTCACCATTCAATTTGATCCTATCAGAAATTGCCTTTGTAATCCAAAGCTCCAGCATTTCATTGACCTCTAGCTGTTCAGTCTGCTTTTGTCTCTTTTTTTTTCCTGCCCTCCCCAGCACCTTTTCATCTTCATACATCTGACAGATCTTTGCCTCATCCTTCAGCCAAGCTGAAATTAAGGGCTGCTTCAGACAGAGGTTTGGATAGAATTGGTTCCAGTGCTTGGCAGTCTTCCCTTGCTTGAACTTCTTTCCTTCCATATGATGCCAATCAAGAATCTCATCCTTCTGTTTAAATGTTGCATTCTCCTTCTTCATGAATATAGGTGCTGCCTTTTCTTTTTCCATATGTGGAACAATCTTGCAATTCTCAGGTCCTAAAGTGTGACATGTCAATTAAGCTTTCTGGAGTTATATAAAGCCAACACACATTTTCTCTTATTTCCAACAATCTTCTTGATCCCCCCTCCTAACTCTTTAAGCTTCTCAACAATGGTTTTTTGGTAGGAATCCAACTGCTCTAGTCCTTGTTCATAATCAGAAGCTTTATTAAGAAGTTCAACCACTCTCTCCTTGTCAATCAGGTTTCCTTCATTGTCAAGCCATGCCTCTTCTTCAGTAGAGACAGCTTCTCTCTCTTGGATTTGATGAAGTAGGTCATCTTGATGTGTCTTTACCTCATTTTCAAGGTGATCTAGGCCTGCTTTAAAAGTTTTAAGGGTATTCTGAGTCATAGTGTGATACATCACACCAAATGTTCTAGGTTGGATATAGTTTTAACATTCACTGAAGATTCTCCTGTCACTTTTGGAATGAAAAATCTACAAAAATCATGTATTATACATGTATCTATTACATGTTCCAATCTTAACATCAGATGTGTGCCCAAATAGTGGTAATTTTTCTCCATTCTGAGTAATTTATAGGTTATGGACCCCTGAACAACTGATGGGTTATGAAATATAGGAGGTGGCCTATAAATCCCTGCAAATGTATTTAGTGGGGCCAAAAATCTATGGGTTATTACAAATTATGGGTTTTGACAGCTATGGGTTATGACAGAGTTGACTGTAGTGAGAGTTTGAGGATAGTCCACAGCTTGGAACCTTTAAACAAGGTCACAATTGCACATTCTGGTTTGCCACCAGCAACTGAAGAGTTGGCTAGTCACTTTGCTGAAAGAGCTTTTCAAGGGATCTTTGACTTGTATGTGGGATATGATGAGAGAGTGTTGGATGTGAGGTCTAGGGATTATACCACCTTTCAGACACCCTTTGAAGCCTTGAGGTTGGTAAACCTTTCAATGGGATGGACAAACTCACTACTAATCTTTCATGATGACATTACTTTCATCTTGAAGGATGAGATTCCTTATGTAACTTAGCCAAACATAGATGATGTGCTAGTCAGAGAACCACCTCATAGGTATGAATTGTCAGATGGCAGCTATGAAGTCATTCCAGAAAATCCAGGCATCAGAAGATTTGTATGGGAACATCTGCTCAATGTGAACAGGATGTTGCAAAGAATCAAATATACTGGGGGAACTTTCTCTGAAAAGAAATCAGTAGTCTGTGTGGATAACATTGTAGTAGTTGGTCATAGGTGTTCCATGAGGGACAGAAACCAGAGACCAAATGCTTGGCCATTGTTATGGGATGAGGTGATTGCCAGGACAAGTCAGATATCAGAGCTTTCCTAGGAACCTATGGTACCTTTAGGATGTTCATCAAGGACTATGCTAGAGTAGCTGCACCTATCAATAAGTTGACTCAGAACCACACACCATTTATTTGGAAGGAAGAGCAACAAGTGGTTTTGGAATCTTCCAAGAGACCCCAGACAATCCTAAGCAATGCACTTGTGCAAAGCTAAGATCCATCACATTGAATGAAAAGGAGGCAAGGTTTTCACAACCTAAGAGAGAGTTCTATAGTTTGATGAGGGCTTTGCAGGCTAACAAGTATTGGTTGATTGAGAGTAGAAAGCTTGTGGTTGAGACAGATGCTAAGTATTTAAAGGAAATGCTAAGCAATCCTGGAGTAGGACCTAATGCCATTATTATAAGATCAATCAAGGATGTACTACTCTATCATTTTACTTTGAGGCATGTGCCAGGAAAAACCTTCAGTGTTAATGGTCTGTCAAGAAGACCTAAGCAGGCAGGAGATGAAGAATATTCACCTGTTAATTCAGAGTTAGTGGATCAACCAAAGGCAATTGCACTTTGAGTATCCAGCCAAAGCCAACAATGAACCAGGTTGGAAGGATGAGGAACCCTTAGCCCTTGAAGGGCTTGCTAATCAGATTGACACTAGAGGTCACTATCTACATACAGTAGCTATGGAAGTGTCAGACTCTGAACAAGAACTCAACAAGGCAAAGTTGCAGGAGAAGGATTTTAGAAAGGCAGTTTTCAGTCAGCAACAGTCATCCAGAATGGATCCTGTAGCAGCACTGGCCTTTGCTAGACCTCTTCTACCAACAGAAAAAGCTGAGGAGGATAATGAAGCTGATTTACAAACCTACTTGGAGCATAGGAAAGGAAGGGAGAGTGAGCAATGGGACAACTTGTTACCAATTGTACAGAGTTGGTTACAAGACCTTAGCAGGGAACCTGAAGGATTGAAGGATTGGGAGCTAGACAAGTTTAAGAAGTTTGCAAGGCAATTCTTCTTTGACATAAAAGGGAGACTGTACAAGTGCAATTATGAGGCTAGGCACAAGCTAGTAGTCAATATTAAAAGACAAATGTTCATGCTTAAAGCAGCTCATGATGCCTTGGGGCATAGAGGGGCATATGCAACCAAAATGTCAATACAGGAGCACTTTTGGTGGCCTGGAATTGATAGAGATGTGCAGTGGTATGTTGGGACTTGTCACAACTGCCAGATCAGACAGAAGACAGTGGTGAATAGGGCACTAACTGTAACCTATACACCCTCCATCTTTTAAAGCATGTATATTGACACTATACATATGACTCCAGCTTCTAATGGCTGTAAGTACATTGTCCATGGTAGACATGCATTGTCTTCTTGAATGGAAGGGAGACCCTTGTGTAAAGAGAACTATAAAACAATCAGTTGAAGATGTGATCTACCACTGAGGCTGTATTGCTGAAATCATGACTGATAATACTGGCCAGTTCATGAAAGTTACAGCTTGGCTTGAAAGAAAATATAGAATCAGAGGCATTGCTATCTCTCCATATAATTCTCCAGCTAATGACAGAATTGAGAGACCACATTGTGATATGAGACAAGCTTTGTCCAAGGCTTGTAAGGATCACACTAAATGGTTCTGGTTCTTCTACTATGTAATGTAAAGTGACCACATAACCATTAGGCAGAGATTTGGATGTTCACCATACTTTATGGTCATTGGAGCTCATCCAACCTTGCCTCTGAATCTAGTAGAGGCTACCTGGTAAATTGAATTTCCAGAAGAGCCATTGTCTAGAGTTGCTCCAGGACATGTCAGACATGATCCCAGTGTTCTGTGAGAGAGTTGGAGTAGATGAGGATGTCATCCAGATATACCACCACAAAGACATTATTTATATCATGGAAGATATTATTCATGAAGTATTGAAAGGTGGCAGGGGAGTTGGTCATTCTGAAAAGCATTACCAGGTACTCAAAGTGCCCATATTAAGTCCAGAAAGTGATCTTCCACTTGTGTCTGGGGGTGATGTGGACACTGTTGTACCTGGAGCAGAGGTTAATCTTCATGTATACTTTGGTGCTCTGGAGTCAATCCATGAGGTCTCCAATGAGGGGGAGGAGGTACTGATTCTTCTTTATGATCCAGTTGAGCCCTTGGTAGTTGACACAGAGGAAGAGTGTGCCATTCTTCTTCTTAGCAAAGAGAACTGGGGTTTTGGTGGGGAAAGAGGAGGGTCAGATAAAGCTCTTTCCCAGCATCTTGTCCACATAGTCCTTGAAGGCCTAGAGCTCAGTTTCTGACATGTTGTAGACCTTCCTGAAGGGGGGGGGGAGGCTCTTTCTTCTAGGTCTATCTGGTGGTTGTAGGGTCAATGTGGGGGGAGCTCCTTGGCACTTCCTTCCAAGAATATGTCCACAAATTTGTGGTATTTGGGGGGTATGACCTTGTGCAGAATCTCCTCCTCAGATTTGGCAGAGTCCAGAGGTTTCTGGGCTTAGAGCTGTTTGATGGGGGTTACATACAACTGGTAGGTCTGGGTTCTGTTGTGGAGGATCCTGACAAATGGGGTGGCCCCTATAATATGAGGACTATGTCCAGAGATCTCCTCATTTGAGGCCCAAGAGTTTTTTAGGTTGAGGGGAAGCAATTTTGGGGGAAGATGGCCCTCTGAACTTGTTGTAGGGAATGTTGGGTGGAAAGAAGTTGGGGGGTGGGGGTCAAGGGGAGTTTTCAGAAAGGGAGGTTGCCAAAGGGGGTGTGGTCATGGGGGAGGGTGTGGAAGGGGGAATGGAGGGGGAAGCATTAGCATCAGTGTCAAGGTTTTCTAGGAAATGAGGCTTGCTGGCATTGTAGTTCCCTTCCTCCCCTCCAAGGTCCTATAACAAGGGCTGGAGGGGGGAGCTGGGGCTTGGGGTGGGGGGCAGTTAGAGTTGGGTTTATCCTCAACAATGGAAGAGTACCAGGATTGGAGTAATATCCTGGTAGCCAGCCAAGCATTTTTGCTGTTAAACATCATGCTCATTGAGTTCCAGTCAATATCAGAGTTGGCCTCACATAGCTAGGGGAATCCAAGGATAATTGGGGTAGCAGGATGTAGCTGGGTGATCTGGAGGTTGATGGGGAATTCTAAGCTGTCAGCAAGGTGGATGCTATTGACATGGTAGTGGAAGATTATTCTGAAGGGTGTCAGGTTGCCATTGAAGAGTTGCAGCTTGACCAGAATGTCTAGTATCTTACCTGGGAGACCCAGCTCCTTACTTACAAAGCTTCCTGTGGCCCTGTTGTCTAAGAGTGCAGCATAGGTAGTATTCATAGATTGGAGAGTGACATTGATGATAAAGGAGCATGCAGAAGTTGAGTGTAATTTGCTGAGGCTTTTAGTGCTTGTCATATCCCAAGTTGGAGGGGAGGGAGAAAGGGATGGCAGAGGGGTCCATATAATCTAGGGCCATGGTAAGGGTTTGCTAGTCAATGCAGGGGTTGATGGACTATAGCCATGGAAGGCTCAGGACTATGGGGGCAGATTTATGCAGCCAGGTAATAAGTATCTAGAGCTTGAACTGCATACCATTCTCAAAGTGCAGAGATACATATGTGTAGTCAGTGATCTCTCTGACAAAGGATAGTTTGCTGTCAAACAGCCAGAGCTGGATGAGGCTGGGTAATTGGATCCAAGGGAGCAAGGAGAGGTGGACTCAATAAAGTTGTCTGTGGCTCCACTGTCTACCAGGGTCTTGACAGTGTCAGAGCAGGGGAAAGGGGCAAGGGAGGTTTGGAGCAGGAAGAACTGGGAGGATCAGGAGGAGAGGTAAGCTGTAAGGGTGTTTGGAGCAGGTACCAAAGCACATATGTGTGAAATCATGGTGGAGAAGATATTGGGGTTAATTCCACAATTCAGTGTGTCTTCCAAGTCAACTGAATTGCCAACTTGTTTTTCACATACTAGAATTTGAATTTGTCCCTGTCTATAGTCCAGATGGCTCATTCCAGGGTGCCTTGCTCTAGATATAGATATGTTTGGACTGAGTGTCCCTGCCATTCTCTATAGCAGGTACACCCCAGGGAGGGGCCCAATCCTATGTATGGAAGGTTCCTACATCTGGGGCTGAGTTGAAGTGGGGTCAGGCCAAGAGTCCTACCATCCTGGCTGCAGGCTGTTTGAAGAGCCCACTAAAGGAGTTGAGGTTTTGGAGTAAGATGGAGGCCACATCCAGGTTGTTTTGATGTCAGTTTCTGGCATTCAAAGCCTTAGTGGGCTGGGGAGTGCCAGGTCTGTTTTTTATTGTAGGTGAAGAGAGTACATGGAGTTAGAGGGGTCCTCAAATCTTTCCAGCAATGGCAACATGTGGATTTCTTTGACCAGGTTGTACAGCTTCTTACATAAAGAGGCATTACCCTGGAGAAGGTCAAAGGCTCATACTGATAGGTTCCCTTGCTTATAGAGCTCAAAGAATGTTACTGGGTGGTCTGCCCAGACCTTAGCAATGGCCTCTGATGTGGCTTGCCCCAGTTTCTTGAAGAGATTCTTGGTTCATCAGGAGAAGTCTACTTATGGGAGTTAAAGTTCCTATAGAATCATGCTATATTGCTGAGAGTAGTCTACCATGTGCTCTCCCTGCTGAAGCAGGGGGTTCCCTTCCATTTGGGGCATGTTTCTGAGCCCTGTAGGTGTAGAAGGCATAAGGACAGCCAGAACTGCCATAGGCCTCCTTTGGGGAGGTGCAGAGTATACAGTTAAGGCTGGGAGCAAGTAGCTCTCAGCCCCTGGTGTGTATCCTGCTCCAGCAGCAATTGGACCAGTGCTAGTAGGTACTGGAGTGTTCCATCCTGTGTTTGAAGCTCCTAGCAGGCCTCCTAGGTGTGGTCTTGCATAGGAGTCCTGTGTAGAAGGTATCAGGAAACACCAGTTAGGAGCCAGGCTCTGACTTACTCAGAAGTTCTGGCCCAAATCTGTCCATGGCCATTGGCCAGTAGTAATACAAGGGTTGGAAAGGGAGTGGATGTGGGTAGGGAGTCTGGTTGTTTGGGGGCATGACCAGAGGTTGCACATAGTAGGTTGGTGCAATTGGGTTGCTATAGGAGTCCATAGTGTAGGTAGTGGTGGGCCAGTAAAGAGATGCAGCATAGTGAGCTATTGAGTGTCTAATGAGTAGAGGGAGTCTTAATATCATGTCAGGTCCAGAGAACTTAGGAGCTCACCTCCAAGAGCAAAAACCTGCTAGTTAATTAGTCAATAACAGAGAAGGGAACATATGAGTGTTCTGGGGGTGATCTAAGTGCTAGGTGATAGAGCTAATGAGAAGTGGGTGGAGGTTGTTAAAGTCTATAGGAATGTTCTACAGACTGAGATGACTATGCCAGAGAGTTGAGAGAGAGAGAAAAGAAAAAGAGTAGATTGAGTAGAGAGAAAGACAAGATAGAGTAGAGAGAAAAAACATAGACAGAAGTATGCAATATCAAGACTAGTAACTGACTATGGGAAGCTCAGAGCTATATACTCAGGGTTTTGAGGAAGAGTTGGGCAAGGTAAGGCATCCCTGGGAGAGGGCAGCACCTGCCTTAGAACTTAGCTTCTATTACAGCAGGGCCTGGGCATGGTCTGAGATGGGCTCCATAGTGGGATCTGTAGGTCCAGGATTGTCATGAGACAGGGGTGGGCCCTAAAGGGCTGTTGGGACTCAGGAATACATAGGCTAGTGATTTGGCAATGCATAGTGCATGTTTGGAGAAATTGTTGGGGTTGGTGCTCAGAAACTTGTGGACCAGTGATCCAGTGATGCATAGGTCATAGCTGGGTCCAAGTAGGGGGTGGGGATACTCAGGAATTGGATGGAGGTAGTTTAGATGGTGTTTGGAGATAGCAGAGATTGGCAAGATAAAATTGGTAGGGTCCTAACAATAGACAAATATAATAGATTAATTGATTTTATTCCTAAAGCACAAGACAGTTACTGAAAGGAAGGGCTTAAAAAGTATATATAACTGTGTGACTCAAAGCAACTAGTTACTTATGAGCCTAAGCAATCTGCTTCCTAGGGATAGCCAAGCCATAGCAAGTAATTGCTTGCCTTACTCTTCAGAATCCCCTCTCCTTTTATATTCATTCCTTCATATGTGGACCTTGATAATGGCATGCTAATTCCCTCACTGTCATCTAGTCATGCCACTGATTGCTCCCTTCAATAGTTTCTGCCATACTGGTCATGTTGTGGGCTAGGGCTGTCCATAAGGTCAAGGACAGGAGAAGGAGAGGATGAAGGTAAGCTTTGATGGGTGGTAGTTGATTGATTTTCAGACTTGATCTGAGATCAGATCCAGTCACCACCACTCCTTGGCTATTACTCTTTGATCTGATCTTAGGTTGCACTCCTCCTTGTCATTGTCCATGCATTGGTCATTGTTGCTATGTATGTCTTGGTTTCTAGGAATGAGCTGTCCTATGTCTACAGTTTTTGATGCCTTCACTTACAGTTTTCAGCAGTATAATTTTATTAGGACTTTTTGTTCATCTGCTCTTACTAGGTCAATCTCATTTTTAGACTGATATGTCACCCCCCCTTACTTTGTAATAACTGCCCTCAGCTATGTAGGTGGCTTCAGGTGTGCCCCTTCTTTCCTTCTTTCCTGCCCTCTTTCTCACAATTTTCTTTTCATCTCTTTTTTTGTTCTTCAGAGAAAAAAAAAAATTTTTCAATGTATCCCCCCTCGATCACTCCCTACCAGCTTTGAATCTCAGTCATTCTGGTAGTACACCTCCCTCATAGCACCCTTGGTCACCCCCACTGCTCCATACAAAATGGCAGCCCTCCAACCCTGTCCTTGAGTTGTCATTACTGTTCTGCCCTTAAAAATAGCTGCCCCTTCTCCTCCCTTATTGCCAGCCCTTCCTGACTATTATGCCATGTTCCAGTGGATGATTAAGTGGGATGATCACAAAGTGATTATCTTTATCCTGCAACTGTCTTTGTTTGCTGAAGCTACAGTCAGTTTCTGCAATACTGCAAAGGCCTTTCTTGGCATGCCATTAGACCATGCATATTTTCTAGGCAGTCTTAACTGGGTAGTTCTCCAGTCCTTCTTTTCCTTTCCTTTCTTGTTTCCCAAAGCCTCTTTTTTTTCTAGCACTTTGCTGATGAGGCCAGTTCCTTTGTCTCTCCAATCAGAAAGTCCTCTATAAGGCTCTTTCCTTGGTCCTTCCACTGCTTAATCATGCTGCCACCACTGACTATGGTGATGTCAAAGCATTCTCTTACTTTGCTAATGTACTTGTGGTTATTGGAGAGCAGTATTATGAGGCACTCTAAAAAGAACATAAAGAAGTGCATTAATCTCATTGTTTCTTTTTATTCCTCTACTGCTACATGTCCTCAATCTTTCTAGACATAGTGCTATGCTTGGGCAGAGGATGTCAAGATGCTTAGTATGCCTGCCATACAACCCATAAAGTGCCTTACTAACATGAGTCCAGGTTGCAAAATTGACTTTGTTGCTTGCCACCTCAACATCTTGACACTCATCCTTCCTTTTCCCCAAGCTAATGCTGAGGGCAAACCTAAGCCTAAAAAGCTTAAGGTTCACCCTTTGCTCAGTTTGCCTCCTTTCACTCCTTTTCTTTTCTTCTGCTGATGCTGTCACCCCTTCAGCTAGTCATAGCCTTGGTAGTAACAAGGCTCTTGCCCTTCTCAGTAAAATTGGCCAGGTTCTTGACTCTATGCAGCTGTCTGATGATCTGGCCAGTCACCAAGTCAATTTTCAGTGACACTGCAATGCTATGGACCTAGTAGTGCAGCAACAACTCTATTAGTTCAACCTTGGGCTTCAGCTATTCAAAATTATATTTCTGAAACACTACACCTAGCTTGACAAGGCCCTAAATTCTTCTGCTATTGACCAAGCCAGAACCCTTCAAGCTCTCAACATCTCCTTTGAGGTTTTTATTGCTTTCTTCTCCCAACTTCTCTTTTTCTGCTCATACTTTTTCCTTAGTCTAGTAGTGATGCTGTCAATAACTCAGACATAGTTTTACAAGGCATTACCTTCCCTTCCAGAGGATCCCATGGCAGTACCAGCAGCTACCATGATGTAGACATTGGCATTGCCTTTGCCTAACCCATCTAGCATAGTTTTACACTAGTTTTTCTCCCCTTTTCTATATTTTGTAGTCCTCTGATATATTCCTTTTTCCAGCCTATCTGCCTCTTTTTAAGAAAATCTTATTAATCTCAATAAGCCTGACTCCAGTTACTCCTGCCTTCTATACTTAGCTGTTGAGGCCAAAGTCATGACTATAGTACTCTTAATGCCTCTATTACCAAGTAACTTTCTACTGATAATCCCTTCCCTTTTCTTGGACTCTCTTAGTCTTTCTTAGAGTACTATAGTATATCAAAGTGTTAACAGAGGCTTTCTGCACACTAAGACCATTCAGGCTTTGTCAGTTTCCATCCTTCCCAACTCTTCTTAAGTAAGTTCATGTAACACTACTGGCCCAAATGAGATGTCTTGATTGACAACTTCTGTGGGTTTTTGCAATTCCTCCCTCAGCTTTCTCAGCTTAGCCAGTGTGATATCAATCCACTGCTCCAGTCTCTGAGGCAACAGTAGCTTCCTATAAGCCTTATAAGGTATGACTCTAAATGCAGCTACCCTTGCCTGCCAAACAACAGACCCATCCAGCTCTGCTATAATGTAATTACTACCTCTGGTTCTGGCAATAACTACCATTGGTCCATGAAACTGGGGCAACATTTTAGCACTAAAAGAGCTTTCAGTAGTCATGTTTTTGACTAAGACTAAGTCCAAGGGTTTGAACTTAAAATCTTAAAGAGAATTCTTATATTCCTCTGCAAACTTTAAGGCTCATTGGAGTTTGTCTTTTTCTACTCTCTCCTTCATTTTCTCCACATGTTGGTGGTGCTTGGCTAGTGCCCTAGCTCTATATCCAATCAACTCCTCTCTGGCAACACAACATCCATGCCAAACCCAAGAAATGCTTCTTCCACACCCAGAAAGTGGAGCACCTAGGCATCCTTGTCACTTTGGGAGGCATCTATATGGACCTGGGCAAGGTCAATGTCATTATCAACTATCCCCACCCACAGAACATGAAGGAACTCCAGTCCTTCCTTGGCTTTGTGAACTTCTATCAGTGGTTCATTGACAATTACTCTGGAATCACAAAGAAGCTCACTTGCCTCACCCAGAAAGACACTCCATGGAACTAGGACTTGAACTGTCAAGACATCTTCAAACTCCTCAAAACTACCTTCACCTCTGCCCCCATCCTCCAACACTACAACCTCTCCCTCCCCATTATCTTTGAATGTGATGCCTCTGACTATGCTCTTGCCAGAATTCTCTCCTAGACTAACCCCAACACCTAGAAACTTCACACCATTATGTTCTATGCCTGCTCTATAATCCCTACAGAACTCAACTACAACATCTATGACAAAGAGCTCCTTACAATTGTAAAAGCCTTCTGAAAGTGGTGGCTGTACCTAGAAGGCACCTGTTACAGCATCCAGGTCTATTTGGACCACAACAACCTCCAGTACTTTATGACCACCAAGCAACTCAGCTAACAGCAGGCCTGATAGTCTGAATTGCTGTCCAAGTATGACTTCATTATCTGGTATTGCCCTGGCTATCTTGGAGCTAAGCCCAATGCCCTGACTCAAAGGCCTGACATCTACACTCAGAAATTCTTCAAGGCTGGATGGGACACCCTCAACCAGCATGTCATCATTTCCCCTGAGCAACTCTAGGCCATGCTCCTGCTAGACAACAAGGACCTCCTCCAACAAATCTGCTAGGTGCCCCCAGACAACTACTTCCACTTCTATGACCCCCAAAACTCTCTCCCTTCCCCCTCTAAAACCTCCTCCAAACCCCCCATCTTCACCTTTTCCTCCAACAACTAGCTCCTCCTCCATAATGACACAATTTATGTCCTAGACCACCAGAAACTATACCTCAAGGTCCTCTGGCAGCATCATAATCATAAGCTCTGGGGTCATCTGGGGATCTAGAAGACCCTTGCAACTCATTATGCAAACATACTTCTGGCTGGGACTTAAGAAAGACATCACTCAGTATGTCCATGCCTGTAAAGCATATTGCTGGGCCAAGGTTCTATGCTGCTGACTATTCAGACTCCTCAAACCCCTCCCAATAGGATGCTGGCCCTGGTCTTCCATCTTTATGGACTACATTGTTGAACTCTTGGAGTCTGAGGGACATGACACAATCCTTGTTATAGTATACTGACTGACAAAACAAGTGGTCTTCATCTCTTGCCACACTATAGACAATGCCCCACACTTGGCCCAACATTTCATTACTCATGTCTTTATGAAACATGGCCTGCCTGACAATATCATCTCTGACCAAGGCACTCTGTTCATCTTGCAACTCTGGCAATCTCTATCCTAGGCCCTAGATATCAAGTCCTACCTTTTAATAGCCTATCACCTGGAGACTGACAGACAAACCAAGTGCATCAACTAAACCCAGAAGCAGTACCTCCAGCTTTATGTGAATGACCTGCAGGGATGACTGGTGTGTCAAACTTCCCCTTGCCAAATTCACTTCTAACAACTCCCTGCACTTGGCTATTAAGGTCTCTCCTTTCTTTGCAAATAAGGGTTATAACCCCTAGCTCACTATCTTCCTTTGCAACATCCCCTCTTATACTGCCTATGCTACTTCCCAGGACCTCCAGAACCTACAGAAATACTTTGAACATGAACTCAGAACCACCAACTAAGCCTACTACAAGTATATAGATGCTTACCAGAGCATGACTCTGAGGTAGCCCATAGGGTCCCTTGTCTGGCTCAACTGAAGGAACATCAAGACCTGGTAGCCCTCCCCAAAACTCAACCACAAACACCTCAGACCCTTCAAGATACTCTGAAAGGTATCCTTCTATGTAGATCAACTTGACCTTCCTGCTAGGATGAAGGGGATTCACCCCATCTTCCATATCTGACTCCTGGAGTGACATGACCTGGAACCCTTTCCTGGCCAACAGAACAACCCCCCTCCCACTATTGAGGTCAACAGAGAAACCCAGCACAAAGTCAACATCATCCTTGACTTCTAATGCTGCCACAGCTAGATCAAATACCTTGTCTAGTAGACTGGGTACAGACCTAAAAATGATACCTGGGAACCATTAGACACCTCCAGAATGCCCCCAAAGCCCTTTGGGACTTCCACCAAACCCAGCCCCAAAAGCCCCAAGACCTTTAACTTAGACCATAACCTTAAGACTCCTTAGAGCATAAACCCATCCCTAAGTTCAAAGGAAATTTCCTCCTTTCTGCATGTTTCTATCATCTTACCCCCTCTCTTCTTATTTCCTTCCTATTCCCTTTTGTTTATCTTATCCCCCACCTTATCTCACTAACCCTATCCCTATCTGACCCCATTATCTCATTTCATTGCCCTATTTTATTCTATCTATCTTATTATATTATCTTATCCTATCTATCTTATTGTATTATCTTATTTCATCTGATCTTGTCATCTGATCCAGGCTGGAACTAAGGGAGATATGAATATTACAGGCAAGCTAAGGAAATACAAGAAAAATAAGAGAAAAAAAAAATGACTATATACAAGGAATCCCACACAACAAGGGCCCCTTCCTTCTCTCCTCACCTTACTGCCTTCCTCTTACTTTTTGCCCTCCTCTGGGCCTCCCTCTCAGCCTTTTGGAGATCTACCACTGGCACCCCATCATCCCTTTCAACAGTTACATCCACCTCTTTCAGGGGAAGGCTCAATAACTCCTGCTCCCTTCAGAGCTCTGTCATCAATACATTCCAGGTCTCCTTATATACATTGTCCAGGGTGGGCAAGAGGTCTATGAGACTCTATGTCCCCTGCTCCAGGAACTTCTGTAGACCTATCACTAGCTGGTGATGGGCCCCCTTCAGATACTCCAGTTCTACCATTCCTTGATTGATCTCCATAGGCAAGTGGTACTCCAGACAAATTTAGCAGAGGCCATCCTATATAAATGCCCAGGCAGTGGTCATCCCATTTAGAAGACTCCAGTAGGCTTAGACCTACTCTAGAAGGAATGAGTTTGAACTCTAGAATATATAATGGAACTTACCTAGGTATGCCAAGAAATACTTAGTTTGCAGGTTTACTAACCAGCTCCATGCCTTGCCCCCCTACTTACTTACTCCTGCTGCCCTTGGACAACTTGCTCAAACAACTCCTCCTTACTCCACCCTATCACCCTCTGCCCCTGCTGACTCAGCCTTAGCACTGCCCCCTAGCTCTGCTTCTACAGTGCCTGATATGCCTGACAAAGAGTGTCCAACTCCTCTATCCTCAATGGTAACTCCTGGACTAGCTCTTGGTTCTGGGACATAATGTGCTGGTTCTGCCCTAGTTGAACCATCTCAACCTCTCAGAGTCAGGCTACTTCCCTTAGTAGATTGATAACCTTGTCCAATGACAATGTCTTAGAGATGGAGGGGCTAAATGAGGTTCAGATCAAGGGTGTAGAGGTCCAGGAAAACAACAAAGAGGGCTCAACATAGGGATGCTTGGAGTCTAAAGCCTCATGCAATAGCACTTAGACTCTGTCTCCAAACTGGGGGACCCTGGCAAAGGTAGGAAAAGGAGGACTCCTAGACCTGACAGACATGCCATCAAGGGGCCAGCTACCCCTACAGCCCCCTCCCTATAGCCTCATACTCCCACTTGCACTTTTATCAATCCTTCCTTTGCACTTACAGAAGACCTGACCACTGAATGGTACCTCTGTAAGACTTGTGTCTCAATCACTGCCTTAATGTGGGGCTACTGGGCAGCTTGGGGCACTCAAATTAGGCCTGCCTCCCCCTCCTGCCACCTTGCCTGCTATTAGGCCTAAAAGAAACAATAGATGTAGCAGTCTTGGCATCCATTATAAACATCCTGGGCCTGTCAGAAGCACTCCAGTGTAGGTAGAATGCAGGGCTCTCTGCATGCTTGGCAGGCATTGCACTAGCAAAGGTTAGCTCTATGACAGTGACCCCAAGTTCAAGAGCTCATTGGCCAATTCATAACACACCACTTTTACAATAGGAAACTTTCCCTCTGTTAGAAAGGCTGGGGAACAGGAATTGCTTAAGTCTGGAAGCCTCCCTCTGGCTTGACTTAGGTAGGCTCCTAATGTGGCAGAGAGCCCTCTGGGGTATGCTGGGGCCTGGGGACCTCTTGGGATTCCAAGGCTGCCACTGACAGTTTTTGTTGCTCTTTTAGAATGTTAGCTAGGCTCCCCAGACTAGGAAGATTGAACATGCACATCAAAATAGGCAATCTACCACCTCACTTTTACACTGCCAATCCTGCCCCAGTGCCTTGTATGCCATCCAAGCTGCTACATTGTTGGTATTTAGGGAAGTTGGGGACCTGTGCTTGTAACCAGAAGACATTGCAACATTTTGGGAGGAATCAGACAGTGAGCTGTTGAAAAGGCTCTTAGAAGATCACCAGACCTCCTTGGGTACCCCAGGGACCCCAGGGACCAATGACACCCATCATGTCTCAAGAGTCTTAACACCTAAGGAGGGAGTAATGTCCATCAATTTTGTCCTGCCAACCCCTGCCATCCCCAAACACCACCCAAACTACCCCTGTCCAACCTCTAAGTACCCTCATCCCTTACCAGGATCCTACTGTAACCTATATATTACCATATCACTGGTCCATGAGTTCCTAAGCACTGACTCTAATGATTTTCCCAAATATGCACTATGCATTGCTGGATCACTGGCCCACATATTTCCAAGTCCCAATGGCCCTTCAGGGCCTGCTCCTACTTTATAACAATCCTGCATCTATAGATTCCACCACAAGGCCCATCTTGGACCATGCCCAGGCCCTGCTGCAATAGAAGCCAAGTCCTAGGGCAGGCACTGCCCCCCCTGGAGACCCTCTACCTTGCCCAACTCTTTCTAAAAACCTCAAGTATATAGCTTTGAGCTCCCTATAGTCAGTTACTAGTCTTGATATTACATACTTCTGTCTATGTTTCTTCTCTCTACTCTATCTTGTCTCTCTCTCTACTCAATCTATTCTTTTTCTCTTCTCTCTCTCTTAACTCTTCAGCATAGTCATCTTAGTCTGCAAAATATTTCCATAAGCTTCAACAACCTCCACCCACTTCTCATCAGCTCTGAGACATTGCCTAGTACCCAGATCACCCCCAGAACACTCATACATTCCCTTCTCCATCATTGACAAACCAACTAGTGGGTTCTTGCTCTTAGAGGTGAGCTCCCAGATTTTTCAGACCTGACATCTATCTAAGTGAGGACTAGTATTATAAGAGCCCTGAACTCTTACAATATCTAAGTCAGACTGCCTTGACTAAAGTTTCTACACTCTGAGTTATAAATCATACTTGGAATTTGCATCAGTATAGTATTTTTGAGGGTAAGCTTAATTATTTTGCTATTATACATAATGTATTTTCTAACCCTGTCCATACTAGCAATATAGAAAGATCCACCCTTTTTAACAGACTTTCAAAGGAACTGTCAGGGGTTGTCTCACCTCACTTACCTCACATCACTTCACATCACCTCACTTCACCTCACTTCACCTCACTTCACCTCACTTCACCTCACTTCACCTCACTTTACCTCACTTTACCTCACTTCACCTTACTTCACCTTATCTCACCTCATAAGCTATTTCTTTGTTACCTCTTCATCAAGGCATGTGCATCAATGCATCAATGATGGCACATGACTTCAGTCTATGAGGTTAGGGTTTGTCTTACCTTACTTGACCTCACCTTACCTAAGCTACCCTCTTATTAGGTCATATATGTGTTGATGCATTGATGATGGCACATGACCTCTCTGCCCTACTATACAGTTGGTCCCATGAATCCAGAGGCCTAGAGTGTCACATTGAGTATAGAGAGTCCTTAAACTTGGCCTCTTTGGATTTCCCTTTGCTAGGTGTGTAGTTAGACTTATAGACATAGTATAGTGCTAAATAGACTTTGGATCTCCCTTTTCCAGCTGTGTGACTGAGCCACAGCCACAAAGGTCACCCTTACAGCAGAACAAGTCTCTCACTTTAGGTCTGGAAGCTCCTCTTAGCTGCTGAAGCTGCTCCTGCTCTAAAAAGCTTCTTCCTCACCATTGTGTCTCAGCCTGATACCTTTATGATTACTCCAACACTGCCAACAGACCCTCTGGATGCTTCCAGCCCTCAAGACAATGCCTGGCACCATTTGCTAGTTCTGGAGACTTAGATACAGTCTACCCAAGCTTCTCTTACCCTTCACACCAATGAGCTCACTGGTTTATGCCAATCTATGGAGACCATTGCCCACTCTCTTTAAACCCTGTTGAAATGCCTCCCTCTTCCTTCTCCAACCCCTCAGACAGTTCCTATTCCTCCTATAACTTTGCTATCAGCCTGCTTTGACCCTAAAATAGTGTCACAATCTAAAATATCTTGCTCTGCACTCCCTGATGTCTATGATAGAGACTGAAAGACCAGAGAGCAATTCCTTCAGTCCTATATCACCTATATTTAGCTGAGCAGTAAGCCATTTGCTTCTGATGCCTTAAAGGTTGCCTAGGTCTTCTTGTATATAGAGCTGGGCTATGCCTCCATATATGCATTGCAAGCTTTCTAGAGGAGAGAAGGAGTTGGGAGCTTTGTAGATTGGAATATGTTTGAATGCAATTTTGTAGCCAAGTTTTTCCCTCTGGACCCAGCTAAGATAGCTGCACTGTCCCTTTGCAATTGTGTATAGTCAAGGAAAGAGGTCTTTGAATGAGTATATAGACTCTTTCTAAGCTCTGGTCAAGCAAGCCAACTTCCGAATTAGCTGCAACTTTCTTACCTTTTGAGAGAGACTCCACCCCTTTCTCATGGACCAAATCAACAGTATATTAGAAGGGCAACCCAACAATGAGCATATTAAGACATGGTATAAGGTGGCTCAAGAACAGTGGCAGCTTATGGAGCTGAAGTAAGCACTCTATTATAGCTAGCCCACCTCCATTTGCTCTCCTCCTAGCTGGGCCCTAAGGCAGAATTTCAACATAAAGTTCCCCTCTTCTCTGTTCCCTTGACTTACCCCAACTCCATGCAGGTTCCTGCTTCTCTCCCTATCACCTCCTGCCCCCAGGCACTCCCATGGAGGTGAATGCCTCCTGCCAGTGCTTCTCCACTCTCTTGCTCTGTCCATGATGTGGGGAGGCAGGCCACCTTGCTCACTACTGTTCCTAAGGAATGGAAGTTTATTACCTTTCTCCTGCTAGGTAAGAGGAGTTATTTATCCAACTCCTATTTCATTCCAGCTCTAACCTTGTTATGCTCAGTTAGAGCCTTATTGAGTTTCACAACTCAATGCTTAATCCTGGCTCTAACCTTATTGTGCTCAGTATCAACTAAACTGCATTCAATCTTAAACAATCAATGAATACACTAATATATACTCTTTTGCTTTCAAAATAATTTT
>JABCKS010000200.1:20072-30294 GCA_018851325.1 Termitomyces sp. DKA19
GCTACTGCCCAGGACTTCTGAAGCCTACAGGAATATCTTAAACACAAACCCAGAACTGCTAACTAGGCCTACTGCAAACATGCAGATACTTACCAGAGCACAACTCTGGACTAGCCCACAGAGTCTCTTGTCTGGCTTGACCAAAGGAACATCAAGACCTGGCAACCCTTCTTGAAACTTGACTACAAGTGCCTTGGACCCTTCAAAATCCTCTAAAAGGTGTCTTCTCATGTGTACTGACTTAATCTTCTTGCCAAAATGAAGGGGATCTACCCCATCTTCCATGTCTGACTCTTGAAGCAACATAACTTGGAACTCTTTCCCAGCTAGTGGAATGAACTCCCTCCTGCTATCAAGGTCAATAGAGAAGTCCAATATGAGGTTGACATCATCCTTGACTCCCAATGCTACTGTGGCTGGATTGAGTACCTTGTCTGGTAGACCAGGTACAGACTTGAGGACAACACTTGAAAACCCTTAACACACCTCTGGAATGCCCCCAAAGCCCTTTGGGACTTCCACTAGGACCACCCCCAAAAGCCTCAAGACCTACAACTTGGGCCTTAACCTCAGGGCCACTCAGGGCATAACCCTGTCCTAAGCTTAAAGGGAATTCAACTCCCTCTTGCACATTTCTGTTACTCTGCCTTTCTCTTCTTACCCCCTTCATATCCTCCTCTGTTTATCTCATTACCCATCTTATCTCACTTGCTCAATCCCTATTATCTTATCATCCTATCTTATCCAGCCTATCTTATCCAGCCTATCTTATTACCTTATCTTATCTCACCTAACCCACTCATCTTATTCAAGCTGGAACCAAGAAAGATATCAGCATTCAAGAACAGAAAAAAAAACAGAAGGGACCAAGAAAATACAAGAAAGAACTACCACAACAACTATACCTGAGACCTCACCCCCCCTCTCCTCATTTGACTGCCCTCCCCTTGCTTTTCACTCTTCTACAGGCCTCCCTCTTAGCCTCCTGGAGATCCACAACCACCACTCCATTGCCCCTCTCTACTGTTACATTGACCTCCTCAGAAGGAGGCTCTAACAACTTCTATGTACCCCAGAGCTCCACCCATATTGCCTTCCACATCTTTCCCAGGACATCCTCAAGGCTCAGCATAGATTCTGTTAGGCTTTGTGCCACCTTCTCCAGTGCATCCTCCTGGCTGAATACTAACCTCCAGTGTGTACTCTCCAACCTGGGCATGGAACACCCCAAGGAACCTGCTTGGGTGCTGCTTTACTCTCTTACTACCCCACCTACCACCAGCTCTGGAAAGAATAGCAGAGGTGACAATCTCAACACTTGCCATAGATATTCTGTGCCTGCCAGGACCATCTGGGGAGGGGGAGGATGCAGAGAGTGCCACAGAAATAGCAGACATTACATTAAGAATTTCAGTAACAAAGAAGAAGCACTAGGGCTGTCAGCTACTCACTGAAGTATTTGCCACACACCACTCATACAATAGCTAGCCCACTCTCCTAGAAGACCTTATCCCCAAAGGCCCTACCACTCAAGGAGGTGCAGAGGGATCTCTGCAAGGTCTAGGTAGTTCAGCTTGCTATTACTGTTATTCTATGAGGAAGTTAGCCTTGGGAAAAGTTGATAAAGAAACAGGTTTACATTGGAAGAGGCACTTAATGGCCTCCTAATCCCTCCAGCACTAATGCTCAATGCAGGCTGCCTTAAATGCCAACCACTTGGCTACATTGTTCCTAGTCAGGGACATAGAGGATATAGAGGATAGGGAAGATATGGAAAGTTAGCTTAGGAAGATTCAGATGGCAAACTGCTGAAAAAACTCTCAGAAAATCACCAGGCCTCCACACAACATCCTGGAGACCCATAACAGCCACCCCACCTCAAGAGCTTGATGCTTGAAGAGAGAGTAATGTCAGGACTCTACCAATTTTGCTCCACCATCTCTAACAACCCTGTGACCTCCAACAACTACTCAAACTGCCCTGCCTGACCCTTGGATATCCTCATCTTCTACCTGGACCCTATCAATGACCTGCATATTACTGGATCACTGGCCTATGCATTCTTAAGCCCCAGCCCTAACAACTTCCTTAGAATACACCTTATGCATCACTGAATCATTGGCAAGACAGTTTTTCCAACATGCCCTTGGGGCCCACCCCAGCCTCAAAATGCCCCTACCCCATAGATCCACCCTTGGGGCCTGCTTTAGACTATACCTAGGCCTCACAACAATAGAAGCCAGTCCTGGGTGGGCATTGCCCACCCAGGGGCCCCTTGCTATCTCTGACTCTCCCCAGAGACCTCAAGTATATAGCTCTAGAACTCCATAGTCAGTTGGTAGTCTTGATATTGCCTACTTTCATTTACTTGTTTTTCTACTCTCTCTATCTCTATTCCTACTCAATCTATTCTCTTTTTCCTTTCTCTCTCTAAACTTTCCAGCATAGCTATTTCAGTCTGTAAAACATTCCCACAGACTTCAACCACCTCTATCTTCTTCACATCAGCTCTGAAACATCACCTAGCATCCAGATTAGGCCCAGAACACTTGTACATCCCCTTTTCAGTCATTGACTAACCAACTAGCAGGTTCTCACTCTCAGAAGTGAGCTCCCAGGTTCTCCAGATCTGACACTAACTAAACATCAAGGAGATTGATGTGTCTGCATATGAAATGTGACACTGCAAAAGGCAGCTGACAAGCTGTAAAGACCTCAGTACACTCCTTAGGAAAAAGAGTGCTTAGTGACCTCTATAGAGGTCAATGGACACCCAGCATGGACATTGTGGGACTTAGAGAGTACCATGACAGGCATTATACCCCAATTTGTACATGTGAACACTATACACATTCATGAGTTTATGGAGCCACTCATGCTCCAGCTGGGGACTATGGAAAGTCATGCTATTGTACAATTTGGTGTGGAGGTCAAAGTCAAAATATTAGGGCTATTGACAAAGGAATATGTCAACATAGCAAATTTCAATTGCTATAATATGATTATTGGTATGCCATTTATATGTAAGAATAAGGTCAATCTGGACTTTGTAAATTAACAAGATACCATTGAGGATGGAGAGGGTTGTCCTTGTAGACACTGATAGCTGTTTACAACAGTATTGGGTCATTAAGAAGCATTACAGGGATTGTGATAGACTAAAAGGGCACAAGAGTGCAATAGTGGAGGAAGTTGACAAGAGACTGGCTCCAAGGGCCAGCCTGCTAGCAGATGTATTGGCAATATTAATGTTTAAGGAAGAGTTCTAAGGAACTCTGAAAAGGGAGGATGGGCCAGTCCAGCTAATTGTAGCTAATAGAAAAGCTATGAGGAAGCCTGATAAGGCCTGTTTACTTGATAACACTCATACAAAATGAGTAGGGTTAAAATCATTGGAGTGTCAACTGACTAGCTTCAGAGTGAAGATGGAAGACCTTATAACAGATGAGGTTGACAAGCAATAACAGAGTGCCATGAGCATAGTAGAAATGACTGACAGTGTAAGATCCTTTTGGGATCAACTAGTGCTACTACCAGACATGCACATGCAATGGGCCTATGACCTGCATATGCCACCAGAGTGGAACAAGGTTGTAGCCTCAATGGTAGTGCAGAGGTGGGGTGGGCTGTGTTAATTCCCTGGGTAGGTATATCATTAACCTTTTGCTGACAAAATATTAGAACCATTAGAAGTAGCATTTAAGGGACATTCACTGAAAGTAAAAAGCATGCAGTGGGCAACAAAGTTAACAGTATCAAGGCCTCCACTGAGGCTGAGGATGGAGGACACTGAGAAAGTGCACTTACATACATTCAGAAAATGATTTGAACCTAAGGTCTTGTTGTGCCAGAAGCACATAGACAAAGGAAAAGCCAAGGCTAATAGTTTATAGAAGGAGGACATACCACAATTGTATCAGCAATGGCAGCACAAATTCATGAATATTGTCAATAGAATAAAGGAGGAGCTTCCTCTGTAGAGAGAAGTAAACCATGAGATTAATCTCATAGATGAAAACAAGCAGTACAAATATCACTTGCCTTACTGTCTATAAGCACTACAAGAGCAGCTTCATGACAAGATAAACCATTATATTAATACTAAGTGGTGGAAACTATGGACAGTGATGTAAGTGGCACCATTGTTGTACATTCCCAAGAAAGATAGGACATTAAAGACTGCATTGGACATGTAACAGCACAATAACAATGCCATTAAGGATGTAACTCTACTTCCAGATCAGAAGGTGATTTGCAAAGATTTCACAAAGGCCAGGTACAGGTCAAAGATCAACCTGACAGATTTATATAAGCAAGTACACATATGCATAGGCAACATCCCAAAAATGGTGTTTGCATCCCTGATGAGGACATTTGTTAATAACATTATGCAGATTGGTAACTATAACATGCTAGTAACACCTCAGAGGTTAATGACCTTAGTATTCCAAAATGTTATCAGAAAGTTTATGCATGTTTATTTAGACAATATCTTTATATTTTTGGACTCTATAGAAGAGCATAAGCAGCACTTACATGTCATGTTCAAACAACTGCACAAGGAGAGCTTATATCTTAAATGGAAGAAGTGCAAATTGTACACACAAAGTATTGATTGCTTAGGGCATGTCATAGACATACAGGGTATTCACCCAGACTTTGATAAACTTGATTGTCTTTGCAAATGGCAAATGCCACATAACTACCATAACATACAATGATTTGTTGGACTGATTGACTACATTGGGTTTTTTATCAGATGTGACTGCATACATAAGCCCTCTTATGGCTATGACCCAGAATGGGTCCCCATTTCATTGGCAACCACTGCATCAGTGGTGCTTCAACATGATTAAGCAAATTTGCACTAAGACACCAATTATTTGCTCAATTGATCTGTGCCTTGATGAGCTGATATAGCTTATTTGCAACATATCAAAGATAGGTATAGGGGCCATGTTTGGCTAGGGCAAGACCTGGCAAACCTGCAAACCTACAAGGTTTATATCATGTAAGTTTACTACAGCATAACAGAATTATGCAGTACACAAGTTAGAGACACTTGCAGTCTTAGAATTCTTCCTGAAATGAGAGGATAAGTTGATGAGATATAAGATCCATATTATAATGGATTATAAAGCATTAGAGTTTTTCAAAACTCAAGTTCATTTGTCCCCATAACAGTATTGATGGATTGACTATATGTTATATTACCAATTTGACATAACCTATATTAAAGAAGAACTGAATAAAGTTGCAGACCACTTATTGCAATACTTTGAGAGTGATACTTATGAAGATATTCATAAGGTCCATGACTTTGTTCAGGTAGACAAGCATATTGATCTAGAGGGTGAAGATTTGCCCTTATACTGGTTTCAAGAAATAGTAGAATGACATGTAGAGATCTGAGCCATGCAAGCTCATGAGTTATGCTATAGCAAATGGCTCAAGGAACGAATGGAGGTCTGAGACCTTGAAGCTCAAGGCTTGGCTGATGCTCAACTGGCTGAGATGTGGCCAGTAGGAGACTTATTGCCTCAAAAAGATGATATAACAGTTGGACAGATACTAGGAAATTCTATACCCAGCCTAGTAACTAATAATTCAGCCAATGCATAACTGCATACTCATATCCAGCACAGATACTTGACAGATACTATGTTCATTGAGGTCCTCAACAAACCCAAAGAGCACCCATACTTTGCAATTGAGCAGCAGCTCATCTATATGATGAGCCTAGCAGTGGCAAAGGTGCTTTGCATACCATAGAAAAGATCATTGATTACAACAATACTGAACCAGGCCTACACCATTGTTGGGCACTTTGAGTATTAGAAGATGCTCAAATATGTGTGTCAATCTTACTGGTGGCCACAAATGGCCAAGGACATGAGTCAATTTTGTGCAACATGCAAGTCATGTCAATGTTTAAAACCTCAAACCAAAAACCAGCTGGGAAGCTGCACTCATTCTCAGTCCCAGTGAAGCCATGAGACTTGATAGATATAGACTTTGTGGGACCATTTCCTGAGTTGCATGGCTTCAACTATCTTTGGGTACTAATCTGTCATATAACCAGTATAGTCCATCTCATTCCAGTGAATACAATGACCAAAGCATCAGAACTGTCTTGGATCTATCTCAAAGAGATAGTATGCCTTCATAGTCTACCTAGCTTGATTGTCAACAATCAAAACTCTAAGTTCACTTACAAATAGTGAAAGGAGCTACATAAGCTGCTTGGAGCAAAGTTGCTCATGTCAATGTCATTTTACCTACGGATGGATGGTCAGACAGAATGAGGAGCAAATTGGAATGTCACACAGATTTTTTAAGCATTTGTTTATCCTGATCAGAAGGACTGAGTAGACTGAATACTACTGGTAGAGTTTGCAATTAATTGTGAATGTGTCTGAAACCACCAGGTAAGCACCCTTTAAGCTCAATAGTGGCTATGTGCCATTCATAATTAAAAAACTTTGTATGGATGAAGTAATCCATCAAAGGGTCAGAGACTTTGTGCAGAATGTGCTAACAAATCTGGTAAATGCATATGATGCAATTATTGAGGCACACATCTCTCAGATGCACCATGCTAATAATTGCCAGAGCAAAGAGCTGGCAATTGACAAAGGTGGGTTAGTGTACTTTTCCACCAAAAAATCTGAATTTGCCCAAAGGTCAAGCAAGTAAATTGTGTTTGAAGTAGGTGGGACCCTATAAGGTCCTGGAAGCTAAGCCTCTCACATTGAATTATATGCTAGAGCTGCCAACAATGCTGCAGGCATGATGAATCATGCTGAAGTTCCCTGTATTGCTGCTGCAACCTTACCAGACTAGTAATAATGTGCTGTTTCCAAATTGCACAATGTCAGAACCTTACAATTTTAGCACTGTCAATGACCAGGAATGGTTCATAGATGACCTTATAGGTCATAGATAGACTTTAGTGGGAGACCTTGAATGTGAGATTTGGTAGAGTCTAGGGGATACCATGTGGGAACCCCTAGCTAACTGCAAATTGCTGGCAGTGATGGACTAATACTTGGAACTGCAGGGTGTTAAACATCCTTAACACCTCACACAACACATATAGAGTATATGAAGGTCAGAATATGGCTAAGGCTAAATGATAGCCAGCATGTGTGGTCATGTTAACCACAGCAATTCCTAGTGCTATGGGCTATATGGCTAGAAAGTTGTATGTATTTGTCCAGCTGGTGGACTTTGGAGATTTTTTTTTCTTTAATTTTCTTGTGTAGTTTGACATATCACTAGTATATATATTGCACTCTGAGAGATGGCCTCTAGGGGCCTGCCTAGACTTAGGCAGAGCTTACAGAGCTCTGGAAGGGGGAAGTGGGGCAGCCAGTGCTTCCTGCAGCATTGTTTTTGCAAGACAGCCTTACAATTATGGTAATAGAAGGTTTGCTTAACCAGATCAAGTATAGAAAAGCAGTACATATCCATACTGGAGCAGATTGATTGTGCTACAAAGTGCAAAGTGCCATTGTACAAGGAGGTGAGTGTGGAGCCCACATGGGCTAAGCCACAACCAGTGCATCTGGTGGAGGTTGAGCAGGCAATAGTGCCTAGGGCAGAATAATTGGTGTCTATGGTGGCTCCAGCCATAGTGGCAATGTCTGTGCAGCCTACAGCTACACCTACAACAGATGTAAGTACATTAGCAAAACTTGTGTGGCCCTCTGCCATGCCTATGAAAGCTGTAGGAAGTGGGCAGCAGGCTCCAGATGCATTCCTGACTGAACTCCCAGTGAGCTGGTGGAATAAGGAGATGTTCAATATCCTGCTAACATGGGAGGAGATGGAATTTTTGAATGTGCCAGCACCTGAAAGTGCCTCTAAAGCAGAATTGAGGGGTCCCTCAAGTTGGGGACTGGCTGCATCTGCACATGTTCTAAGGGTCTCAGAGCTACAAAAGCATCATTGAGGGTGTAAGCTTCCTCTTAATATGACCAAAATGGAGGTTGTGAACTTTCCAGAAAATGTGCCAGTATAGACAGATCTGGCACAATTGTTGTTTATATATGCAATTGTTATACCTATGCTGCCAATACAATTTGAAGTAGTCAAATTGACTACTGACTCATGCACACCTGTGCAATACAATGGGTTGGTGGCTAAGGAAGCCAAAGCTGGAGTGGCAGGCAAGGGCAAGCAGTAAGCTGTGCTGATAGATAAGGACAAAAGTGATTATAGTCAGTTGTCCTCCAAGGTGGAGGAAGAGGAGGAGGAGAGCAAAATGCCTACATAGTGCTTCCAGTATATATCTCATAATAAAAAGCTTGCCAAAAAAAAAGGTGAGTGCAGGCAGCAGCTACCCTAGCTCATAGGGCACAGAATGATTTCTTGAGATGAATTCCCAATAGACTACAGGTGAAAATGTAGAGGCTGTTTGATATTGAATGGCTAAACTTATTTTTCATAGGGGCTTAGGCTTCTGCTATTACTATTTGTACTGAATGAACACTATGTTTGTTAGTGCTGACACTAACCACACAGTGGCATACAAGCACAGCTCTGGCTAAGCAGCAGATATACTACATATGATAGTATATAAATTTATGTGCAGAAGGTTTCCCAGTAGGCTATATAAGCTGAAGAGGCTCTTTAAATACTATGAAAATCCCCATGTGCCCTATTGTAACCATATAGTCACCTATATGCTGATGACAGAGCTGCAGTTATTTATGTAGCATACCAATTTAGTGCTGCATGACTGCATGATGTAGCTTCTGATATCCAATCCTATATATTAGGATTTTGTCAATCTGATGCAGGAGCCCAAGGATATGTCCCTTATTGAGAGTTACTATATCCCTGCATGCTTCCTGCACACTAAGGATGATGGTACTATGGCATTGCACATCATGCACATGCCTGATCCAAAGAGGCCATTTGATTTTGAGCAGATAGCATAATACATACTAATTTATGGGTGCCCAGGGTTGGAAAACACCTGGCAGGGTATTGCAGTAGATTTTGCCTATTGCATGCACTGGCAAACCCTGTTTGGGTTTGCACTGTATTGAGCACTCTGTGCTAACAGCACAGGAAAAATGTCCTTGGTATGGAGATTTGCACTGGTAATGGTGCATCCTAGATTGTATTGTGAGGCAGCTACCATATACAATGCAGCTAATCCAAGCCATCCATTGATGGGCCAGTTTGGGGCCCAGATTGAGCTATGTCAACTTCATGTACCTGACAATCAGATATAGAACTTCTCTGACAATAATGGAATTTGTATTTTATTGTACAATTGCATTCTACTAGATTGAGTAGACTACACCTATACATATGGCATAGTTTATTTGGAACAACAGTTCCACCAGTCTACTATGTCCCTTGATGTCTTCAAAGACTTCAATGATGAGCACATCCAGCACTTAGAAGTATATGGATCTCCATCAGCCATTTCACAGTAGGATGGTTGGTAGAAGATAACTGAGGAGGACCACTACTGGCTCCTCTTCAAATGTGCTGAAGAAAACACAGCTAATATATTCTCTAAGGCTACTGGCCTCTATTACTATATTGAAATGGACCTAAATGTGAGTCAGCTCTAGAAACAAAGACTGGCATATAGTATGATGCCATCTATTGGGGCTGTGAAAAACATTACACTTACCAATTGTGAAATGGCAGATGTAACTGCTGCAGGGGTTCCAATGACCCCACCAAGAATGGAACCTGAGCTAGCCTCTTCTGCAATTAACATTGCAGCTAAAGAGGTTGTGACAGTAATAGCCACAGACAGATTGTTGACAGATGCAACAATGGGCTAGCCAGCCCATATTTTTATGTATAGTTAGGTAATGTTGAGCTCTACACTTGAGACATGTTGCTGATATTGTGTGCACTGTATAGCATGTATTTTTTTAATGTTTTTTACAGATAGTGTAATATACAGTGTTATGAGATGCCATATTTATTTGCACCATTCACCAAAGGTGCCTATAAGTACTGAGTGGCTGTTGCCTTGAGAAGAGGCACCTGTATGGGTACTCAGAGTAACCAGAACAAGGTTCACTTGAATTGTGTGTCTGGTCATATAAGGCAACAACTACATCATAAGTTATGCAATGTACCATAGTATAAAGCAAGTGAACTTGGTTTTATGGCTTGTGAATTCTACTAAGAATACAACTGTGGCCAAGTATCAGCCATATGCAATTGATCTAGACCATGCAATGGT
>JABCKS010000201.1:0-30273 GCA_018851325.1 Termitomyces sp. DKA19
CCCGCCTAAACCTTACAATTTTCTATTCAATTGCCCTTTCCCAGAACCCCCGTACTGATCCCGTTTCTGTCCGTACTTTATAAGGACCTCTGCCTTAAATAGGTATTTCTGTTTTGCCATCTTAGGACTTGGAACAGTTCTATCATGAGACTACCCTAAGTGTGACCGTACTCAGCCTTGAGCAGACTACTGTTACATCTAGGACATTACATAATATATACAGTGGCCTCAAAAAACTGTCCCAATGTTTTATACTTTTTGAAAGATGACATTGGCATAAAAGATTGGAAGTATATAAAATTCTGGTTAAATCAAGTAAAATACTATGGCATCACAGCTACAAATTGCATTTTAGTTTATGTAATTTAAATCAAAACTGATGGAGTAATGGCCATTTCAAATTATTCACTCATTGGAACAGTTTTTTGAGCATCTTCAACTTTGCAGATTTATCCCTATTTTAGTCAGAAATAAAGAGTAAGTTGCATGTGGGAATATCAACAGAGTCATGTGACCATGTTTGGGTATATTTGGGAAGTGGCTCAAGTTGGGTTGAACTACATCTTGACCTTCAACCACCATCATGAAAGCTACTTCTCCTGCATAATGCTGGACTATTGCTTCTTTCCTTGCTCAAGGGTATTTTCTATGTCAGATTGAGGCTAAAATTAGTCTAGGGAAGTCTACTATTGGGAGGATAAGTAGAGAGTTGGAGGTGGACAAGGACAACTATCTTGGAGGCCATCCAGCTAAGCTTACTCCATATAATAAACAGGCTATTATTCAATAAATATTAATTAGGGACTTGATACAGCTATTCAGGCCACTAATTTTATTAACAACATCATTTCCAATTCTGTCTCTCCTCAGACTATACAAAATATGCTGAAGAAGGAGAGGTATTAGTCTGCTACAAAGAGGAAAGTTCCTATGCTCAAAGCTAGACATAAGTAACTATGACTTAAGTGGTCTCAAGAGCATTAAAACTGGACTGTAGAGGACTGAAAAAGAGTGTTGTGGACAGATAAGACAAAGATTAACAGGATTGAGTCAGATGAAAAGTAGTATGTATAGAAGCTACAAGAAAAAGACATTTCAAATCAAACTACTACATCTACTGTAAAACATGGAGGAGAGAATAATCTTATAGTATGGGGCCATATAGGTTGGAATGGGGTAGAAAAGCTGGTAGAGGTGGTAGGAATCATGAATGCAGAGCAGTACTGTGAAATTTTGGAGGATGGAGCAAAAAAAAGCTTTGAAAAATTGGAGGTAAAGGAGGGTACCTGCTACTTTCAACAGGACAATAACCCCAAACACAACTCTAAGAGGGCTAACAAGTAGTTTGAAGACAACAACTTTGATGTCCTTTGGTGGCCAGCCCAATCCCCTGATCTTAACCCTATTGAACACCTCTGGGAGTACCTCAAAGAGCAGCTTAGGCAGTATAAAACACTTTCTCATGGTGTGCATGAATTGTAGGAGAGGGTTGCAAAGGAGTGAGATGGAATACCAGCAGAAGTATGCCAAAGACTGATAGAAAGCATGCTTAGAAGGATTCAAGCAGTTATCAAGGCAAATAGAGGACATACAAAGTACTAAATACCAAAATTAGAAATGCTCAAAAAACTGTCCCAATAAGTGAATATTTTAAAATAGCCATTACTCCATCAGTTTTGATTTAAATTACATAAACAAACATGAAATTTGTAGCTGTGATGCCATAGTATTTTACATGATTTAGCCAGAATTTTATATACTTCCAATCTTTCATGCCAATATCATTTTTCAAAAAGTATAAAATATAGGGACAGTTTTTTAAGCTACTGTATGCAGCACACTTGGGCAGAAAATCATGAATGACTAGTTATGCTTCATGCATTTGGCATAGCTGCTCAGTTTAGGATTTGATATCCATCTCAATGCTTAGTTCTCAGTCTTTTTATATATATATTATTCATGCATGTAGTCTATGTTGGAAACTGAGTAACAGACTGGATAAACCTAGATAGATCAATGTAAGTTTGATACCTTAGTGTTAAAATCATGCCTTTTAAGTAGTGTACCAATTATATTGCTGTATTATAGTATAAAATTATATAGAAATCTATGTATTGTATGAGTTATTATATAACAAATATAATATCTAGTTAAGTAAATATAGCACTATATAGTAGACACTTGACAAGTTGTCAGAAGGGGGTGTTCTCTATGACACAATGTTTTTCTGGAGATAAGCAGCTTTAATCAATGTGATATAGTTTTATATTAGGATTTATAAGTAGGGACAGAGGCATAGTATTTTTCTGGCCAAATTGAATGATAATTTTATTGATGAGTATAGTTTAGGATAGCTTTTGGGATGATTCTAGTCTATAGCAATGCCTGCTATAAAATATAGGTCTTCTAGATCTGAAATTGTCTATATTTATTACATTTGAGCCCTAAATTATTCATTTTCTTTTTCACTATTTGTAATAAATAGAAAATCATCAATATGAAGTGCTGCAATAATCATGCCTTAATTAGTGACTTAAAGAAGATATAAGATTTGCATTTTAAGTATTTAAATCTTCAAGATGCTATGTTGTCCATTTACTACCTGATTTTAAATTTTTTCTACTTGTTTTATACTATATAATCTTCTTACTAATATTTAGACTTAGTTTTCTTTGCCCTCCTCCTCAAATCCATTGGGTTACTTCATATACTAAGTCTTGTCTTCAGGAAGGATGCCTTATAAAAAAGCTGTCTTGACATCAATCTGAGTTATGTTCCATTCTTTTATAGCTACTAAGTGGAGCAGAATCTGCTATAATTCTATATATACTGTAGATGACATAGTTTTGATATAATTATAACCATATATTTACTTATAACCTCAAAATACTAATCTAATTTTGAACTTAGCTATGTTTTTATGCTGGTCACATTTGATTTTGAATATAGAGTGACCTGATCTCACTTTCTAACTAGCCAGTACTGTTGAATAAGGTGTGAGTTAATATATATTCACTTCTTTTAAGAAATCAAGTTTATTACAATATACTATCTTCCAATAGTGAGTATCAGCTGATTGTTTTACTTTTGCCTAAATATGTAGCTTATCATTAATATTTGGCACTGTAGTATACTCTTTTAACTTGTAAATAGCAGTTAGTAAATACTTAATGTCTTATAATGATGTAATACTAGCAAGACCCAGATTACCTAGATCTTGATCAGGAATTGGGTTCTCAGTACCGTAATTAGCTGTTTTCAATTACTAATTAGCAATTCTTGTAACATCATACTAAGTGTCTATTTATTTGCCAACTACTATGGATTTTTATACTGCTTTTTGAGTTTTCAATTGTGGCACATTTTCAGGATCAACTCTAGTAGATAGAACTAAGTACATGTTGGGATTGATGAAGCAGAAAGATTGGCAGTATGTTTGATGGATCAATAAATTCTAATTAAGGTATATAAACAGGTTGCAACACCTTTTTTGAGATAATAGTGATATCATTATCAAGGTGAGCAAGGTTAAGTTGTTGCTGACTAGGTGTTTATTTGATGTCAATAGAGTTTAGAGGCAAGTTATGAATTTGAAATAGCTCTTTATAACTTTTATAGAATTTTACATGATAAGTCTTGTAAATTTTTTTGTATGCTTTAGAATTCTTTGTATAACTAAATAATATGCACTTAATTAACCTTACATAGTTTTTTGAATTATGTTTTAAGAAAATAAGAATAAAGGCTTTGCAACCTATTTTCTTTATATAGGAATATTTTAGCTGTCAATTTATTTATACTTCATGTGAAGTTATATTCTTTACAGATTTAGTAAGCATCTGCTTATGAATATGAAAGGTTATTATGTAAAACTTATCCTACAAATTAGGTAAACAACTTATAGCTATCTATATAATGTGTGCCTTTCTTATAAGTATGCAATATATGTGTTTGATTTTTCTAATATGTACTGACATATATGCTACCCTATCTTACTAGTCAAATTCATATAGTATAAGCTAAGCTTATATGTCTTATCCATTGAGTTCTCTGTTATACTTAGTTTATATAAGTTAAGTTTAATCTGTTGATATGATTCTATACTACCTATAATGCATTAGTAACCAGATAAGGTAGCTAGCAGTAGGAATAATATAAAGACAAGTCAATAATCATCTTAGAGAACAAGAACTGAAAGGTATAGGTGGAAAAGTGTGCAAGTGAAGGAAGTTGCTAACACTAGCTGAAGTTGCCAGATACTAATAAAAGGTTACTAAGTTGCTAAGAGAGGTAAAGGAAAAAGACAAAGTTATTGTTAAAGAAGTGGGATAGAAGAGTTGTTAAAAGTAAAGAAGGGAGACTAAGTAATATAAGATGGGAAGGTCAGTAGAGTAAGCTAAAAGATTGCTAAGAATAAGTTACTAAATTCTGAGGGCCTAGTGATAAGGAGGGAAAGGGGCAAGTATGTAAGTTAAACATAATGAGCTGGGAGGACAGACATAAAAAATTAGTCACTAGCCATAGTTGCTAGTGTTGCTAAGACACTATAACACTATAAAACACCTGTATTTGGTACCATATTAAATTGAGAATGAGGTCACTAAGACTTGTTACTAAGCTATTAACAATGATGAGGATGAATAAGAATGAGCTCTGAAGCTGAGAGAGATACTGAGAGCAAATTACTCAGAAATTTTTCTCCTTTCCTTGTTTTCTTTTTACTAAGTATATGCTGAGGATATTTATACTGTTTGTAAGTAATGTAGTCTAAAAGGAAAGATAGTCACTACAAGTAACAGTGTCTGTCAAAAAATGCATACTGGGTGTCAAAATGGTAACCAAACATAAGTACTTGATATCAAAAGTGTATAATATGTATCAGAATGAAAATAAAGATCATACCAAATATCAGTATCTGAAGTGTAGATGCTATTTAGGTATGTTAGTAATTGAGACAAGAAAAATGAAGGTTCAAGAAGTCACATGTCCATATAATATATGCATTTTGAAAGAGAAGTGCCTATATTGTTAAGAGTTGTCACTAGTAAATATTGCTAAGAAGGTTCTTAGTCAGGTTGTTCTAGATTCATAGTCTTGGCTCTATATACAAAGTCTTGTACTGAGTTCCAGATCATATACTGTCTAGATAAGATAGTCAGAGATGTTGGTAACTGTATTTAGCAATAGATGGGTCTTATCTCACTGTACCTTATTTTCTTATACTAGTTACTATACTTTAAGGTAAGTAAATAGTTTAGCCTTGTTGCATAACAGTATTGACTAGTGTTCACTTGTGAAATCATTAACAATGTTAAAGATGTATTTGTAACTCTCTCAAGATACTATAGTATAAAAGTCTGCAAGATCAACCTAAACTATTTTTAATTTTTGCATTGCTTTCTGTCCTTTTTCTTACATCTTTGGAATGGCATTCCTTATCTATTTTCTAATAATATATATATATATGAGTTACATTGATAAGACCCATCTGTTGCTGAGTACCATTAACAACATCTTATTTCTATAGCACATGATCTGAAAATACATCATGAGTGGTCTGGACTTGAAGTCTGGAATGGAGTAGCCTTTTATATAAGACCTTAGCAATTACAAGACATCTAGAATTACAAACTGCATTATATGGAGTTTAGCCTTAGGATTTAGAATAACTAGGCTAAGAACCCTCTTAGCAACAATTGTTAGCAACAACCCTTAGTGATACAAATACTTTGCTCTCAAAAAGACAACATCTTATGGCCATATGACTTCTTAGACTCTGTAATTTTTCTTGATCACAGACATACCTGAATGGCATCTACACTTCAAATACTGATATATAGTATGCTTACTTATACTTCTATTTGATGCTCATTTATTTTTCATTTGATATATTTTATATACATTTCTGACACCATATACTTATGGCTGGTTACTATCCAAACATTGGTATGAAATTTTGGACATCTTGATAGATGCTATTACTTTAAGCAACTAGTTTTTCATTCTTACATATATTATTTACAACAGTATATATACTCCCTGTATATACCTAGTTCTATATAAAAAAGAAAGTTACAGTCCACCATTACCTATTGTAGCTTCAGAGTACTCTGCTCATTGTTTCTTTCAGCTTCAGATCTCATTCTTGATCTTCTTTGTCACTGTTAATGGTTTAGAAGCAAACTTTAGTGGACTTATCCTCAACTTAGCATGGCACCAAGTATAGATACCTTATAGTGTTATAGTATCTTAGCAACACTAGCAATTATAGATAGTGACTAGTTTCAGTGTCTATCTTCAGTTTTTCATTTGTTTTGACTTACATTCCTGCTCTTATCCCTCTTTATTGCTAAGCTGTCACAGACCTTAGTAACTTCTCTTAGTAATTTGTTGCTTAGCAACTTATTGTTCTTTGACCCTCTTTTCACTCCCCTGTCATACCCTAGTAATGTTTGCTTACTTTACCAACTTTCTCACTTTCTATTGCTTGGTCTTCACTTGTTCTTAACAAATTCTTACTCCCACTCCTTTAGTGATTACTTTGTCCCTATCCCTTTTTCCTTCTTATCTCTTAGTGACTTAGCAGTCTTTTATTAGCATTTAGTGACTTAGGCCAATGTTAGCAACTGCTTTCACTTACACCTTTTTTATTACTACCTTTCAGCTCTTGTTTTTTAAGATGTTTACCAACTTGCCCTTACATACCCTTTCTACTGCCAGCTACCCTATCTGGTTGCTAGTGTATCTATAGGTTGTCCTTTTTGGTTTCCTGCATGGCAGCTAAGTAGCATAGAAGCACATCATTTTAGAGTCCACTGTGAGGGATTTAGGTAATCATTCAACTAAAAACTAGAGCCTAAGCAAAATGTTGCTTAGAATCAACTACTAAGCTATCTGATCATTCCCTATCAACTTTTCCAAGCCCCTCTCAGACTATATCCCCCAGACCTCCTGTTAACAAACTAGAAGCTGCTAGAAACCTCCTCAATATTAGCAAACTCTTTAACAATTTTCTAGGAGCTTTTGTAGAAAGCTTTCTTAGTACTCCATTATCATACTATCAGTTACCAACTCTTTTATCTTCTTCCCAGAATCTCATTCAACTTTAGCTTTCCCTATTAACAAACAGATCCTCCTTTCTCCAATTATACTAACATCTGCTATGAACAACAATTCAGTCACTTGTCATACTTGGATGTTTCTTTGTAATAATATGACCACTTCTAAATAGGATAAAAGTTGCTCTAGAAAGCTTCTCCAATACTTCAAAGAATTGAAGTATCTCTTTGATAATTGTGGTATTACTGACAATACTCAGAAAAAGAAACATACAGCCCACTATGTCTCTTATAATATAGCAGAAACTTAGCTTGACTTACTGGAATTTGGTGACAACCTAGTAATTGGCAATAACATCCCCCAGCCTTATACATATTAGGAATGGAAAGCAGCAGTATTTAGGTCGTATCTTAGAGCTGATGCTGGTGTACATTATACTCTTAGTGACCTCAAGTAACTTGTTAACCAGACTTTCAATAGTAGCTTAGTAACATTGAGACAATTTTCAGACTACTATTAGGATTTCCAACATATTGCTAGATGACTCCTCACTAATGGCAAGCTTTACCAAAACAAAGAATATCACTTATTCCAGCAATGTATTCCTATATTATTTTGGTGCAAAATTGTCCACCAGTTCAAAATTATACTTCTAGACTGCTATCCTAAGGATTTCTATGATATGGAACAGATTTTTGAAGGTGCAAAGTGGGTATTGAAGGGTACTGACATAGTAACTACCAAGTCTACCACTCTTGCCATATCTGTTGCTAGCACTCCCAGTATCATTCCAGCACCTGCCATCAATGCTCCTGCTATATTATCCTCTGTCTCCAAATGTAAAGCTCTTAAGTTAGCAATAACCATAGCAATTGTTAGTGCCCTAGAATACTTGGAAGCTCTTTTTGCTAACAGTAGTCAACCTTGCCAGTAGCAGCAGTTAAGTAGTGCTTGTCACTTCTATAGTGAAACAGGTCATACCATAGTATGAGGCACTTGCATTAAACTCAAATATATGATTCAGCAGAACAAAATCTATTGCAATGCTGAAAGCAAGATTGTGTTACTGTTTGGTGCTATAATCCCCAATTACTTTGACAAACAGCTGTATATAGAATGTATTGAGGAATGGCATTGTCTTAACCCTGGACAAATTATTACTGGCAGGCTCTCTTCTAATACTAATTTCAACCCTGAGTAAGTGACTATGCAGCAATTGCTAATTCACAAAGTTCTACAGCAGGACATTGCTACCAGTAGATTGCTAACAAAAGATAAGTATATTAAAGCCTTAGAATGAGAATTATTTGCCCTGAAATAAGCTGGTGAAAGGTTTAATGACATACAGGTTCCTCATGCTCCTTATTTAATAACTAGCAACAATGTTCCAGCACCCTTAGTGATTAGCAAAACTCAGTGACTACCCCTTCCTCTGACATTATACTAACTCCTGCTGCTAAGCTGGCTGACAAAGGCAAAGCATCTAATTGACCTATTGCTAACAATTTGCCACTTATTGCTAAGTCTACTAAACCTGTCTCCCAGCCTGCAGTTTATCCATTCTTTGGTATCTCTAGTCATTATGCACCTCCTGCTAACAGGAACTTCATTGCCCTAGATCACCATAACAATGTCACTTACAAAATGATGCCTCTCATTTATAATCTTGAGCAGTCCAAAGCAGTTTTTAACAGAGTTTTAAGTACACAGGTCATAGTTTCAGTTGGCAAGCTTTGTTCCATAGCCCTGGACATCAGGAATCAGCTCAGAACTGCCATCAGCCTAAGTGACTTACTAGTATAAACACTAACATTGTCCAGGACCCTAGTGACATTTTTGAAGAAGCCTTACTAACTTTTGCTATAGACACACTTCAGTTTTTGTTAGACTTATACCAAACTAGGTCAAAGTTTTATCAGTCAACTCAGTCAAAGCATATATTGAGTCACTACCTTCTGGGGAAGAGCCAATAGTGTTAACAGTCACTAAGGATTCCTAGTTGCTAAGGTCTATTATGATGCTAATTGACAATTATGAGGAAATAGAGTGCATTACAGATAGCAGGTCTCAGATCATCTCTATGTTAGCAGAAGTTGCTAATAATCTAGGCTTGTCCTATGACTCTGGTATCATTTTAAATATACAGAGTGCTAACAGCATACTTGATCAATCACTAGAATTTGCCAGGAATGTACCCTGCACTATTAGCAACTTAACTCTGTACCTTCAAATTCATATATTATGGTCTCCTGCTTATGACATCCTACTGGGTTGCCCATTTGATATTCTCATCTGGAGTGTAGTCAACACTCTTAGCAATATGGAGACCACCATTATTATTACCAACACTAATTCAGGCATATGATGCATGATCCCAATGTTTCTCCATAGAGAGTACAGAAGAAACAATTGCTAAAAGGTTTGCTATAAGACAGAACTACCTCAGTCCTTTCAGTGCCAATCTGAATAGCAATAATGCTAACAACTTAGCTACTATTATTAGCTACAATCATTCAACTGGTCTAGTGACATGTATAGCTTTTTATGATTTGGATGATGATATCTTACTTATAAAATCTTGCACATATACAGACTCTTCTCTTATCTACTTCTATGCTACTGCTTGTGACTTTTCCTCTTCTTCACTACCTACTTGGTTTTATTTTGTTTCAACTAATACTTCTAATCCTTTGATTCTTGGACAATTACTTCACTTCTCAATAGTTGCATTACAGACATTGCCCTTACCTACATAAATTTTCCTTTCTCTGCTCAATATGTTGCTAACAATACTGCTAAACAAAAAGATGTTCAGGTGAAGAAGAAATACAAGTCAGTCACTATGAAGATTAAACTTGTCACCAGTCATATTAGTGAAGATTTCAGAATCAAGCAACAAATCCTTGGCAATCTCTTAGTGACAATGCCAGCACTTGACCCAAATCCCCCATTCTTTCTACCAATACAGCAATTTACCAGCAACTAACTAGCAACTTTTATCAAGGACTACAATACTGACTTTCTCATTAGAAATGAACTTAATGTGCTCATTGATCTTGTTGCTAAGCAAGAAAAGGCTTTTACTTGGGAAGATTCAAAATGAGGAAGCTTTTGCTCTGACTTCTTTCCCCTATTCAAGATACCAACCATCCCTCATGTTCTTTGGGTTCAGTACAATTACTCTATACCTTTAAGCCTTGAGAAAGAAGTATGCAAGATCATCCATGACAAGATCAAAGCTGGCATCTATAAACCCTTGAATTTAGCTTACTAATCTCATTGGTTCTGTGTCCTAAAGAAGAGTGGTAAGCTCTGAATTGTGCACAGCCTAGAACTGCTAAACCATGTCACCATTCACTACTCTAGAGTTCCTCCTTTTCTAGACCATGTTGCTGAATCTTTTGCTGGACATATTTGTGGAGCAACATTAAACCTTTTTGTTGGTTATAATAAGTGACTAATTGACCCAGCCTCATATGACTTGATGACATTCCAGACACCATTTGGCATACTTTGCTTACTGACCTTACTGATAGGTTGGACTAATTCTGTATTGATCTTCCACAACAATGTTACCTTTATTCTGTAGCCAGAGATCCCCCACAACATACTCAGCTTTATAGACAACATTGGTGCTAAGGAACCCAAAGATTGAAAGCTTGTTAATGGTATTCCTGCTAAGCATCTTACTAACCCAAACATTTACTTAGTACTTTGAGAGTTCTTTGAGCTCTTTAACTGGATTCTTTAGCAAATGAAGTATTGTGGCAGTATGTTTTCAGGTCATGAGCTAGTTTTATGTGCCCCTATATTCAAGATCTTAGGATATGTTTGCACTTCTACCAGTTAAATACTAGATGAAAGTCACTTAGCCCTGCTCAGACACTGGGGCCCTTATAAGTTGCTATACAAAGTTAGAGCCTTTTTGAGAACTGTTGGCATCCTAAGGATTTTTGTGAAGAATTTTGCTCACTAAACTAATAACTTAACAAAACTCACATATAACAGAGTCCCTTTTGAGTTTGGTCCAGACTAAGTTAATACTCAGTAAGACCTCATTAAGACCCTCCAAGACACTAAGTCCCTAGTTCCCATTGACTATGAATTGCCTGACCCAGTCATCTTAGTGGTTAATACATCATATATTGCTATAAGCTACTACCTTTGCTAGTACTATAGTGACAACCACAAAGAACATTGCTATAATTGTTTTAGGTCCATCATGCTTAATGACAGGAAATCATAATTCAGTCAGCCTAAACTTGAGCTCCATAGTTTCTACTGTGCTCTTCAGGCCTTATAAATATACCTTATTGGAGTTAGAAACCTAATTATCAAAGCCAATGCTCATTACATCAAGGATATATACTTTAGAACCCTGATATCCAGCCTTCTGCTAGTATAAATTACTAGATTATAGCAATTTTAATGTTCCACTTCAAGCTTGTGCATGTTAAAGGTACCTTCTATAGTTCAGATGGACTTTCACAATCACTGTTACAGCCTAGCAACCCCCTTCTAGATGATAGCAACAGCTCAGTATATGAGGATTGGATCAATTGACTTTATGGCTTCATTCATTAAGTTCAGCTCCCCCTCTCTCTACTTTGCCATATCTCTTCAGCCTCACAATCATTATCCCTAGTCCTTGTTTATTAGCAACACTTTGGATATAGCTGTCTCATACCTAGCAATTAGTAATAACTTCTTGCCTCTACATGATGACACTACCATGACTTATAGTAACATCCTTCATACCACTAAGGCCATCACTAGCAATACTTATATTTTGTTAGTCCAGAAGTGGCTTAACAACTTAGTTAGGCCTGAAGACCTTAGCAACAATACCTATACAACCTTTATTCACTATATTACTATGTTCCTCATTGTAGACAGTAAGTTTTGGCAACAAAATAGAGATGGCACCTATAAGCTATTCATCCCCACTGACTGCTGCTTATATATTCTACAATCTATGCATGATAAGTTAGGCCATAGAGGACTCTTTGCTACCTGCTCAGCCTTACTGGAATACTTTTGGTGGCCACAAGTTAGCATCAACATTGTTTAGTATATTTGTACTTACCACATCTATCAAGTTCATCAGACAATTAGAGTACTAATCCCACCAACTATTGCTATGCCAGCATCCTTATTCAGCAAGATATATATTGACACAATGTTCATGCTACCCTCTAATAAATTTAAATATATTATCTAAGGATGTTGTTTGCTAACATATTACTCTGAGTTCCATATGTTTGCTAGAGAGAATAGCAATGCTATCACTAAGTGCCTTTATAAAGATGTCATTTGTTGCTGGGGAGCTCTTAGCAAAATTGTTACTAACAATGGCACCACCATCTTGAAGGCTATTGCTTATTTAGCAAAGAAGTACAACTTGCACCACATCCAAGTCTTTGGTTACAACAAGTGTACTAATGGGATAGTAGAGTAACCTCATTTTGATGTTTGCCAGACTCTATTCAAGGCAGTTGATAGCAATAAATCTAGATGGAGTACTGCTTGTCATCCAGTTTTTTAGTCAGAACATGTTACAGTTCATAAGCAAAATAGGCTGTTCCCTATACTATGCTGTCATAGGTACTTACTGCCTTCTTCCAGTTGACATAGTTGAAGTGACATACCTACAATTACTGCCAAATTCCCTCATGTTCTCTACCAACCTCATAGTCTATCAAGCAAACAATTTACAATGCTGCCAAGAAAACCTCAAGTGACTACATGAAACTGTTTTTAGTACTTGTTGCTTAGCCACTATCTCTTTGAAGCAGAATATGGCACTATGATTTGAGACTACAATTTCCAGACTAGCAACCTTGTATTGATGAGGAACACTAGGATTAAGGTTATCCATAACAAGAAGATGAAGCTTCATTACTTAGGCTCCTTAGTAGTGATATCTCATAACCATAGAGGCACTTACATTCTTTGTGAATTAAATAGTTCAGTCTTACATTGACTAATAGCTGTCTTTTGCTTAGTTCTCTATTTTGCTAGAGAATGCATATCCTTGCCTAATGATACTTTTGACATTAACACCTCCTGCTTATGTGAACTTGAACAAATCACTCTTATAGATAATAATGATGTTAGTAACATTGCTAACAGAAGCAACAACTAAAAACTATTTACTAAGTCTTAGCAACTTTCTTTCCACTTTTTATTTCACTTATACATCTACTATACAGTCAGAAAAACTGTCATATACAATACAAAAACATCGAGTCCTTTGTCTTATCTATCTTATACCACTTTTTACTTATTTAAACCTTCTACAGACATTTTCATTGATATCTTGATAATTTTCACTATGATGCTATGCTTAGTGACTAGCACAACTTTAGAGTTTTCACACTATGATGATTTACTGAGTGTTTCCCTTTATGTTGCTAGTGCCAAGCAACAATTGCTAGTGCATAGCAATTATTCTGTCTTTGCCTTTTCTTTTTGATCCTTGACTCTATGTGATCTTACATACTTTCTGTTTCTTTTCTTCTTGAATTTCTTATAACTTCAATTTGCTATAGTACATTTTATTAGGCCCCTTAAGGGGGCCAGTCTGAAAGATTACAAAAATAAGAAAGCCCCTTAAAGGGGCTAGTCTGCAATATGATGACAAAAAGATTGAAAAATTCTACAAAAAGGCAGTGGTTGCTAAGCACTTCCTCCACTTCCTCCACTCCTTCTACAATCTTATTCTCATCCTGCCAAGCCAGAAAAGCCTGGAAATCCCTCCAATACCTTGACAGCACCACTACCAAATATTTAGCAACACTGTACTTCACCTATGCTTCTAGTAAATTGGCCTTAGTGGCAGCAAACTCTTGCTGAAATTGTTGCTTGAGCCCAACTGCTTGAGCTACATACCTTTGCAACAATAGGGATGGCATTAATAGCTCTGGTAAAGCTAGGTCTTCCTCCAGCCATCCCAGATTGTCATCCCTAACCTTCCTGAGTAAGAGAGAGATATGAAGTACCTAACAATAACTAGTAGTGAGCTTTCTAGCAATAAGGAGAACTTGATATATATTGAAACCTTAACTTTGACACCCTCTTCTATTCACTTTCACTAACTTCTAGGGCCACTATCTTAAGCACCTCCTCATTCTCTTGCTCCACCTCTTAAACTGCTATCTCTGTCTCCACTTTAACAATAACTTCTTTGTACTCCTTAACAATTGTTGCTATTGGTGTTGCTACTTCCATCTCCATGTCCTCAGCTTCAGCAACAAGCTTGGGTTGCTTAGCCTAGGCCAAGGGCTCATTGTTGCTACCATCTTCCTCCTTACTGCTATCACTTGCCTTGACTTGTATGTAACTCTTGAGAGGTTGCTTGTCTTTAGCAACCTTGCTGCCCTCAGTAATCATCCCATCCTGTTCTGTTGGTAGATTCAAGCTCAAGTGCTTGATCTAAATTGGTTGGCTAGCAGCTGCTAACTGCCTCTGCTTCTTTACAAATTCTCTTGCCTCCCAGACTAAAGATGTACATGTTGCTATTCTAGCAACAAACTTCCCTCCTTGACTCTTTGATAATCAACCATATGAGGAATAACTCTTCTTTGAGCTATCACAGCAATAGTAAGGTTGGGTACTAGTATAGTACCAGCACTCCTTAGAATTATTCCTTGATCAGCAGTAATCATACTAAAAAAAGATTAGCAATGACTATAGCAAAAATAGCCTAAAAACTCACTGTAATCTGCTCCATTTTAAACTGGTGTTGCTCTATTGGCAACACAGTTGTCTTCTCCTTGGCCTTAGACAGTATGACCTCTACAGCTACTCTGATATCCACCACTGTAGACAATTTTTGCTAGTGAAGGAGTCTTACCATTTCTTTATCAGTAAAGATATCTTATACTGGCTCCTAATTGACTGTTAGCAATCATTGGTAAAGCCATAGTAACTCTCAGTAACTCATCTGAAATTCTTCCTTATCCTCCTCTTGCATCTTCTCTTTCTCCTTGTCCTTGCCCTTTAAAGTTGTTGCTACTCTTGGCAACATTGTGGACTCTCTAGCAACACTATCAGTGGCAAGTTGAGAAGTGGAAGGGCCAGCCTTCCTAGTATCCCCACTACCTTTGCTATGTCCAGCTCCTGTCACTATTACCAAATCATGTGAAGGATACTAAAAGAAAAATTGTTTATTAGGAGAGAGTTCATCAAATAACTAGAGGTACTTTAGTGATGTTGCTAGTTTAGGCAACACTGCTACTACTTATAGTCATCTCAGCCTCTAAACCATTCAACAAATATTTGAGAGAAGAAATTGGCAGAGCCTAGCAAAACTATAAACACTGTTGCTAAAGGAAGAAAAGGTGAACTTACAAAATGCTTATCATACTTCTACATCTAGTCCTTCTCCTTGTACTGCTCATAAAGTTGTCAACATTTCTTATTGACTGCCACTAAGTCTGCCCATTCCACTTCACTCCCAGCAGTCTCAAACCAGTGCAGCTATGTCTTAATAATAGCAGTGACTGCTAATCTGGGAATTCATTACTAAGAATGTATGGGCAACAGAAAGAAGCTGATCAACATAATTGAGGAAGGCCTGAGTCATATCCCACTTCTTGAGTTGGTCAGCAAGGAAAGAAACTATCAATTTAAGATTAGATAAGAAAGCAAGAATGAAAGGTTGAAAACTTGCCAGAGTCTAGCTAAGTACTAGTCTTTTTATGCATTTAACCCTTCCTACATGTGGACTATACAAGCAATCATGGGACTTTGTTAATTGAGGACAGTCAAGATTTCAGTCTAGGGGAGAATAATGAGACCTATCTGTCACTGAGTACTATTAACAACATCTCCACTAATCTTATCTCTATAGTGCATGATCTGGGAATATATCATAAGTGGTCTAGACTTGAAGTCTGGAATGGGGTAGCCTTTTATATGAGACAAATGGAAGGAACAGACACTAAGACTAGTTACTAGCCATAGTTGCTAATGTTGCCAAAATACTATAACACTATAAGGCACTCATACTTAGTACCATGCTAAATTGAGAACAAGTCTACTAAGTCTGTCATTAAGCCATTAATAGTGATAAAGAAGACCAAGAGTGAGATTTGAAGCTGAGAGAGACAATGAGCAGAGTGCCTCAAGGCTGCAATGGGTAGTGGTAGACTATAATCCTTTTTTTTCATATTTAACTAGATATATACAGAGGATATTTATACTGTTGTAAGTAATGTAAGCAAGAATGAAAAACTGGTTGCTAAAGGTAATAGCATCTGTCAAGATGCTCAAGGTTCTATACTGATGTTCAGATGGTAACCATTTATAAATACATGATGTCAAAAATGTATACAAAATGTATCAAATGGAAAAATAAATGAGCATCAAAATGGAAGCCTAAACAAGTGTACTATATATCAGTATTTTGAAGTGTGGATGCCATTCTGGTATGCTTGTAATCAAGAAAATCAAAGGAGCTAAGAAGTCACATGTCTCTAAAAGGTTGTCTTTTTAAAAGCAAAGTACAGATGTCACTAAGAGTTGTTGCTAACAATCATTGTTAAGGAAGTTCTTGGCCTGGTTGCTCTAGATCTATAGTCTAGGCTCCACATGATAAGTGCTCATAATTCCAAAATCTTGTGATTGTTAAGGTCTCATGCAAAAAGCTATCTTGTTCTAGACTTTAGATCTAGACCTTTTATGATATATTCCCCAAGTTATGTACTATGGAGATAAGATTAGTGGAGATGTTGTTAATGGTACTCAGTGACAGATAGGTCTCATCATTCTCCTCTAGGCTGAAATCTTGACTGTCCTCAGTCAACAAAGTCTTATGATCACTTGTATAGTCCATGCATAGAAAAGGGTAAATGCATAAAAGACTGGTGCTTATCTAGACTTTAGTAAGTTCTCAACCTTTCATCCTTGTCCTCTTATCTAATCTTGAACTGATGGTTTCTTTCCTTGCTGAGCAACTTAAGAAGCAGAATATGGCTCAGGCCTTCCTTGATTGTGTTGATTGGCTTCTTTCTGTTGCTCATTCATCCTTAGCAATAAATCCTTATGTGGCTGTGCTGGTTTGAGACTGCAGGGAGTAGAGTGGAATAGGCAGGCTTAATGGCAGTCAATAAGAAATATTGACAACTTTATGAGCAGTACAAGGAGAAGGACTGGATGTAGAAGTATGACAAGTATTTTGTAAGTTCACCTTTTCTTCTTTTAGCAACAGCATTTATGGTTTTGCTAGACTCTGCCAATTTCTTCTCTCAAATATTTGTTGAATAGTTTAGAGGCTGAGATGACTATAAGTAGTAGTAGTATTGCCCAAGCTAGCAATATTACTAAGGTACTTTTAGTTATTTGATAAACTCTCTCCTAATAACAAATTTTTCTTCCAGCACCCTCCATACAAACTAGTGATAGTGATTGGCCTGGGTTATAGCAAAGGTTGTAGGGATGCTGGGGAGGCTGACCCTTCCTCTTCAAAGGTTGCCACTGGCAACATTGCTAAGGAGTCAGCAACATTGCTAAGAGTAGCAATGACTCCAAAAGATAAGGAGAAGGGGAAGGGGAAGGGGAAGGCACAGGATGAGGATAAAGAAGAATTTGTAGTAAGTCATCCAAAGTTGCTAAGGCCTTACCAATGGCTGTGGAGACTGTAATGTCCAAGGCCAAAGGCAAGACAACTGTGTTGCCAACAGAGCAACACTAGTTTAAAATGGAGCAAGGTATGGTGAGTTCTTGAACTGTTGTCACTATAGTTGTTGTTAAGTTTTTCTAGTGCAATTACTGCTAGTTGGAGAACAATCCTGAGGGATGTTGGTATCCCATCAGTTTCTAACTCTGATATTAGTGTAATAGCTTCAAAAAGGATTGTTTTTACTATGGCCAATCATCAAGCAGCTAAGAAGGGAAGTTTGTTGCCAAGATAGCAATATGTGCAGTGTTGGTTCAGCAGGCATAGGAGTTTGTGAAAAGGCAAAGGGAGTTAGTGGCTTTCAGTAAGCCTATACAGATCAAGCACTCAAGCTTGAATCTGCCAATAGAGCAAGATGGGACAATAGTTGTAGGTAGCAAAGTTACTAAAGGTAAGAGACCTCTGAAAAGTCACATGCATGTTAAAGTGAGTGGTAGCAACAAGGAGGAGGATATTAGTGATGATGAGTCCTTGGCCCAAGCTAAGTGACCCAAGCTTGTTGCTGAGGTTGAGGATGTAGAGATAGGTATAGTAATGCCAATAGCAACTATTGTCAAGGCACCTGAAAAGGTAGCAGTTGCTGCAGAAGTGGAACAGGAGGTTCTAGAGGCAGAGGAGAAGGGAGCAGATAAGGTAATTGAGGTTGAAGTTCCAGCATGTACCAAGTTCTTTTTATTGCTAGGAGATTTACTAAGAGTTGTTGCTAGATACTTCATACTCTTACCCCCTATAAGCAGGTGGATGACAATATGCTGAGCTGGCTAGGGAAAGACCTGGCCCTACCTGAACCCTTAATGTCAGTTTCTCTGCTGAGGAGGTATGAAGAATTGGCAGTGACTATTAAACAATGTTTCTAGTAGGAGTTGGGTATTACTAAGGCAGAATTATTGGAGGCATAGACAAGGTATGCAGTTGTTAGGTGATCAGTAATGGCTCTGACTAGGTACCAGGAGGACTGTCAGACTTTCTTGGCCTAGTAGGAGGAGAATGATGGGATTGCAGAAGGGAAGGAGGAGGAGGTAGGGGACATGCCAAGTAATGATGCCAATCTTGATGTCTAGCAACTGCTGCCCCTTTCTATAAATATTTTTAATGACTTTGTTTTTACTATAGACTAGCCTCCTCAAAGAGCTTTGTATCTTCTTGTACCATAGTATAGCCTGGCCCTTTTAAGGAGCCTTTGAAAATGTAACTTAGCAGATTAGAGTCAAGAGGGAATTAAGGAACTAGGAACATAAGAAACAGAAGATAAGTGAAATTGTATGGGGTCTAAGTTCAAGAAGAAAGGACAAAGATAAGATGATTGCTATACACTAGTGATTGTCACTTGGCACTAGTAATAAAAAGGGAAACACTCAGTAGATCATCATGGTGTGAAAATCTCAAAGACATGCTAGTTGCTAGCAAAGAGTTGCTAAGCACAGCATCATAGAAAAAAGTTTTAAGAAGTAATAGTCTGTGAATTATTTAAAAGAGCAAGAAGGTGATATAGGATAAATAAGATTAAAGACTTAATGTTTTTGTATTGTATATGACAGCTTTTCTGACTGTATAGTAGAAGCATAAGTGAAATGAAAGATGATAAGAAAGTTGCTAAGGCTTAGCAAATGGTTTTTAGTTGTTGCTTTCATTAGCAACATTGCTAATGTCATCATTGTCTATAAGGTTGGTCTGTTCAAGTTCATATAGGCAAGAGGTGTCAATGTCAAAAGCATCACTAGGTACAAATATGTGTTCTTTAACAAAATAGAGGACCAAGCAAAAGGCAGCTACTATGCAATACAAGACTGAGCTATCTAATTCACAAAGGATGTAAGTGCCTCCACTGTTATAAGATATCACTACTAAAGGGCCTAGCTAACAAGGCCTCATCTTCTTATTATAGGTAACCTCAATCCTAGTGTTCCTTATCAGTATAAGGTTGCTAGTCTGGAAATTGTAGTTACAAATTGTAGCAGTATATTCAGCTTCAAAATAGATAGCAGCTAGGCAATAAGCACTAAAGACAATTTCATGTAATTGCTCAAGGTCTTCTTAGCAATATTGTAAATTGATTGCTCAATGGGCTATAAGGTCAGTAGAGGACATAAAGGAGTTTGACAGTGATTGCAAGTATGTCACTTTAACTATATTGACTAAAAGAAGAGGATAGGTACCTGTAACAGTATAGTAGAGGAAACAACCCATTCATTTATAAACTGTAACATGTTCTGACTAAAAGACTAAATAATAAGCAGTACTCCACCTGGATTGATCACTGTCAACCACTTTGAAGAGAGCTTGACAAATATCAAAGTGAGGTTGCTTGACTATATCATTAGCATACTTGTTGTAACCAGAGACCCTAATATGATGCAAGTTGTACTTTTTTGTTAGATAGACAATAGCCTTCAGAATGGGAGTGCCATTGTTAGTAACAATTTCATTAAGAGCTTTCAAGCAATAAATGACATCTTCATACAACTACTTAGCAATTGTGTCACTATTCTCCCTAGCAAGTATATGGAACTTGGGATAGTATGTTAGTGAACAACATCCTTAGATGATATACTTGAACCTATTAAAGAGTGATATGAACATAGTGTCAATGTATATCTTATTGAACAAGAGTACTAGCATAGCAACAGTTAATGGGATAAATACTTTAGTTGTCTGGTGGATCTGGCAGATGTGGCAAGTACAAATATACTATACAATATCAGCACTAATTTAGAGCTACTAAAAACATTCTAGTAAGGCTGAGCAGGTAGTGAAAAGTCTTCTATAGTCTAAGTTATCATGCATTGCTTATAAGATATATAAGCAGCAGTCAGTAAGAATAAATAGCTTGTACGTGCCATCTTTATTTTGTAGCCAAAGCTTACTGTCTACAATGAAAAACATAGTGGCATAGCAAATAAAGCTTGCATAGGAGTCATTGCTAAGGTTGTCAGACCTGACTAAGTTGCTAAGTCATTTCTGGACCAATAAGATACATGCATTTCTAGCAGCCGCCTTAGCAGTATGGGGGACATTGCTATAAGTCATGGTAGTATCATCTCATAGTGGCAAGAAGTCATTGCTAGTCACTAGTTGTAGAGCTGCTGTATCTTAGAAGATGTTAATAAATGTCACTAAGGGCTGGAACTTAAGGAGAGAAGGTAGCAATTGTGAGGCTAAAGTGACATGGCAAAGTAATAAAAGGGGAAGCTGAACTTAGTGAAGAAAGCTATATAATCTATCAATCCAATCCTTATATATTGAGTTGTTGCTATTGTCTGGAAGGGGATTGCTAGGCTGTAGTGGGCATCACAAAAGTCCATCTGGGCCATGAAAGGTACCTTTAACATAGACAAGCTCAAGGTGGAATATCAGGATTGCCATTATCCAGTGATTCATGCTAGTAGAAGGCTGAATGTCAGAGCTCTGAAGTATACTCTTAATATATCAAGTGTCAACTTCTATAATAAGATTTCTGACTCCAATAAGGTACATTTATAAGGCCTGAAGAGTACAGTAGAGGCCATAGAGTTTGAGCTTAGGCTGATTGAATTGTGATTCCCTATTATTAAGCATGATGGACCTAAAACAATTATAGTGACATTTTTTGCAGTTGTTGCTATGGCACTGGCAAAGGTAATAGCCTATAGCAATATATAATGTATCAACTGCTAAGATGACTGGGTCAAATGATTCATAGTCAATAGGGACAAGGGGCTTAGTGTCTTTGAGGGCCTTAACAAGGTCTTGCTGGGCATTAACTTGATCTGGGCCAAACTCAAATGGGACTCTGTCACATGTGAGTTTTGTTAAGTTATTAGTATAGTGAGCAAAATTCTTAACAAAAATCCTAAGGATGCCAACTGTATTCAAAAAAGCTCTAACTTTTGATAGCAACTTGCAAGGGCCTCAATACTCTAGAAGGGCTAAGCAACTTTTGTCTAGTACTTGACTGCTAGGAGTGTACATATATCTTAAGATCTTGAATATAGGGGCATATAAGACTAGCTTGTGTCCTGAAAACATACTATCACAATACTTCATTTACTGAAAGATCTAGTTCAAGAGCTTAAAGAACTCTCAGAGCACTATACAAATGTTTGGGTCAGCAAGATGCTTAGCAGGAATACTATTAATAAGCTTCCAGTCTTTGGAACCTTTAGTGCCAATGTTGTTGATGAAACTGAGTATGTTATAAGGGATCTTGGGCTGCAGAATGAAGGTAATATTGTCATAGAAGATCAGTACAGAGTTGGTCCAACCTATTAGTAAGGTCACTAAGCAAAGTGCACTAAACAGTGTCTGAAATGTTATTAAGTCACATGAGGCTGGGTCAATTAGTTGCTTATTGTGACCAATAAAAAGGTCTAGTATAGCATCATAAATATATCTGGCAAAATATTTGGTGACATGATCTAGGAAAGGAGGTACTCCAAAGTGGCAAATGGTGATATAGTTTAGCAGCTCTAGACCAGGCACAATCCAGAGCTTACCATTCTTTTTAAGGACACAGAGCTAATGAGATTGGTAAGCTGAAGTCAAAGGTTCATAGATGCCAGCCTTGATCTTGTCACAAATGATCTCATATACTTCTTTCTTGAGGTCTGGAAGAATAGAGTGATTATGCTAAATCCAGGGAATATGGAGAATGGTTGGTATCCTGACTAGAGAAAAGAAGTCAGAGCAAAAGTTTCCTTGTTCTAAATCTTTCCAAGTGAATGCCTTTTCTTATTTAGCAATAAGATTCATGAGGACATTAAGTTTGTTGCTAGTAAGAAAACTGGTATTATGGTCCTTAGTAAATGTTATTTGTTGGTTGTTGGTGAATTGCTGAGTTATTACAAATGGAGGGGGATTTAGATTGAGTAGTGGCATTGTTGCTAAGGGATTACCAAGGATTTGTTGCTTGATTCTGAAGTCTTTGCTAATGTGACTGGTGACAGGTTTGATCTTCATAGTGACTGGCTTGTATTTCTTCTTCACCTAAACACTTTTTTCTTTGGTAGTATTGTTAGTGACATATTGGGCCAGAAAAGGAAAATTGACATAGGTAGGAGTGATGTCCAAAATGTAAGTATCAAGAGGTAACATCTGTCCAAGAATTAAAGGATTAGAAGTATTAGTTGAAACAAAATAAGAATGAGGGGATAGCAAAAAAGAGGAAATATCACAAGCAGTAGCATAAAGGTAGGCAAGAGAGGAGTCTGTATATGTGCAAGATTTTGTAAGTAATATATCATCATCCAAATCACAAGAAGCCATATATGTTGCTAGATTAGTTAAATGATTATAGCTGATAATTGTTGCTAAGTTGTTAGCATTGTTGCTATTCAGTTTAGTGCTGAAAGGACTGGGGTGGTTCTGTCTTGTAGCAAACTTTCTGGAAATTGTTTCTTCTGTACTTTCTATGAGGAAATGTTAGTATTGTATGTTGCATGCCAGATTTAGAGTCAGTAATAGTAATGGTGGTCTTGATGTTGCTAAGAGTGTTGACCACACTTCTGGTGAGAATATTAAAGGGGCAACTAAGCAGGATATCATAGGCAGGGGACTGAAGTATATGAATCTGGAGATACAATGTTAAGTTGCCAATGGTATAAGGAATGTTTTTAGCAAGTCCTAGTAATCAATCCAGTGTGCCATTAGCACTCTGTAAATTCAAAATAATACTAGGGTTATAGGACAAGCTAAGATCATTAACAACTTCTGCTAACATAGAAATAATCTGGAAGCCACTATTCATGATGCATTCTATTTCTTTGCAATTGTCAATCAGTATCATAATAGACCTTAGTGATTAGGAATTCTTAGTGACTGTCAGAACCACAGGCTCCTCCTCAGGAGGTAGGGACTTGATATATACTTTGACTGGGTCTACCAATGATACTTTGGCCTGATCTGGTATAAGTCCTTTAGTGGTACTAGTATTAGATCCTAGTAAAAACTGAGAGGTGTCCATAGCAAATATTGGTAAAGCTTCTTCAAAAATGTTGCTAGGGTCCTGCACTGTATTAATGTCTGTACTGGCTAGTTGCTTAGGCATAATAGCAGTCCTGAGTTGATTCCTGATATTCAGGGCCATAGAACAAAGCTTTCCAACTGAAACAGTGACCTGGGTACTTAAAACTCTGTCAAAGACTGCTTTGGACTATTCAAGGTCATAGATAGGTGGCATAGTTCTGTAAGCAGTGTTGTTATAGCAATCCAGAGCAGCAAAATTTCTATCAGTAGGTGGAGCATAGCAACTGGGGATACCAAAGAATAGATGGACTGGAGGCTGGGGAATAGGTTTGGTAAGCTTAACAATTAGTAGTAAATTGTTAGAAACAGGTTCTTCAGATGCTTTGCCTTTGTCAGCCAGCTTAGCAGCAGGAGTTAGTACTATATTTGGAGATAGAGTAGTTGCCAGAGTTTTGCTAGTCACTGCTAGTGCTGGAGCATTGTCACTAGCTGTGCAGTAAAGGGCATGGGGAACCTATACACCATCAAACCTTTTGCCAGCCTATTTCAGAGCATATAACTCTTGTTCCAAGGCTTCAATATGCTTGTCTTTTGTTAGCAATTGACTGGTAGCAACATCCTGTTATAGAACCTTGTATATTAGTGACTGCTGCATTGTTGCTTGTTCAGGGTTGGGATTAGCATTAGAAGAGAGTCTGTTAGCAATAATTTGTTCAGGATTGAGATGATGCCATTCCTTAATATGTTTCATATATAAACATTTGTCAAAGTAGTTGGAAATTATAGTGCCTGATGGTAATACAATCTTGCCTTCAGCATTGTGACAGATTTTGCCTTGCTGGATCATGTGTTCTAATTTAATGCAAGTGTTGCATACTATGGTATAACCTGTTTCACTACAAAAATGGCAAGTGCTACTAAACTGCTGCTGTTGGTGAGGTTGACTGCTGTTAGTGAAAAGGGCTTTTAGGCATTCCAGAGTTTAACAATTGCTGTGGTTGTTGCTAACTTAAAGGCTTCTCATTTGGGAGCAGGGGATGGTATAGCAGGAGTGTCAATAGCAGGTGCTGGGATAATATCAGAAGTGCTGGCAACAGTAGTAGCAAAAGCAGTAGACTTAGTAGTTGTTGTGTCAGTACCCTTTGATACCCACTTTGCACCTTCAAAGACTTGTTCTACATCATAGAGATCCTCAGGATGGTAGTCTGGAAGCATGATCTCAAGCCAGCAGATGATTTTGGACTATAGTGATGTTGGCATACCTTGCTAGAATAAATGGGATTCTTCATTTTAGTAAAGCTTGCTGTTAGCAAGAAGCTATCTAGCAATATGCTGAAAATCCTGGTAGTAATCTGAGAATTGTCCTAAAGTTGCTAAGCCACTGTTGAATGTCTGGTTTACAAGTTGTTTGAGGTTGCCAAGGGTATAATGTGTGCTAGCGTCAGCTCCAGGATACAATCTAAGAACTGTTGCTTTCTATTTCTGATATGTGTGGAGCTGCTAGACATTATTGCCATTTGCTAGGTTGTTACTAAATTCTGATAAGCCAAGCCAAGTTTCTACTGTATCATAAGAGATGTAACAGGCTGCATATTCCTTTTTCTGAGTATTGTCAGTAATACTACAGTCAGCAAAAAGATACTCCAATTCCTTGAAATACTAGGAAAGCTTTCTAGGGCAACTTTCATCCCATTTAGAAGTAGTAGTGTCATTACAAGGAGGCATCAAGCAACTGAATTATTGTTTATAGCAAATGTCAGTATAATTAGAAAAAGGGGAATCTGTTTGTTAGTAGGGGAAGCTGAAGTTGAATGGGATTCTGGGAAGAAGATAGAAAAGTCAGTAACAGATAGTAGTGATAATGGAGCACTGAGAAAGCTTTCTACAAAGACTCTAGGGAAATTACTAAGAAGTTTGCTAATATCAAGGAGGTTTCTAGCAGCTTCTAGTTTGTCAGCAAGAGGTCTAGGTAATGTAGACTGAGAGGGGCTTGGGGAAGTCAATAGCAGATGATTGGATAGTTTGATGGTTGATTCTAAGCAATATTTTGCTTGGGCTCTGGTTTCTGGAAGAATGATTACCTAAACCTCTTGCAGTGGGCTCTAAAATGATGTGTTCCTATGCCACCTAGCTGCCATGTAGGAAACCAAAAAGGAGAACCTATAAGTGTACTGACAACTAGATAGAGTAGCTGGCAGTAGGAAGGGTGTATGAAGGTAAGTTGGTAAATGTCCCAGAGAATGAGAGCTGATAAAGTAGAGGAGAAATGAGAGAGGCAAGTGAATGTGGTCATTAATGCTAGCCTAAGTTGCTAGATATTAACCAAGGATTACTAAGTTGCTAAGAGAAAGAGAAGAAGAACAGAAGAAGACAAAGTAATTACTAAGTGAGTAGGAGAGAGGAGTTGCTAAGTATAAAGGAGGACTAAGCAATAAAAGTGGAAGTGTCAGTAAAGTAAGTGAATGTTGCTAAGATGTGACAAGGAAGTGGAAAGGGAGTCAAAGTGCAATAAGTCACTAAGTAAAAGATTTGCTAGGAGAAGTTGCTAAGGTCAGTGAGGGCCTAGCAATGAAGGGAATAGGAGTAGGAATGTAAGTCAAAACAAATAAAAACTGGGGAGACAGACACCAAGACTAGTTGCTAGCTGCAGTCACTAACATTGCCAAAATGCTATAACACTATAAGGCATCTATACTTGGTACCATGCTAAATAGAGGATGAGTCTGCTAAGGCTGCCACTAAGCCATCAACAGTGACAAAGAAGACTAAGAGTGAGATCTGAAGCTGAGAGAGACAATGAACAGAGTGTTCCAAGACTGCAGTAGGCAGTAGTGGACTATAATCCTTCTTTTTCATGTTTAACTAGGTATGTACAGAAGGTATTTATACTGTTGTAAGTAATGTAAGTTAGAATGGAAAACTGGTTACTAAAGGTAATAGCATTTGTCAAGATGTTCAAGATTCTATACTGATGTTTGGATGGTAACCATTCATAAGTACATGATGTCAGAAATGTATACAAAATGTGTCAAATGGAAAAATAAACAAGCATCAAAATGGAAACCTAAGCAAGTGTACCATATATCAGTATTTTGAAGTGTGGACACTGTTCTAGTATACTTGTAATCAAGAAGATCAAAGGAGCCAAGAAGTCACATGTCCATGAAAGGTTGTCTTTTTAAAAGCAAAGTATGAGTGTCACTAAAAGTTGTTGCTAACAATCATTGCTAAGGAAGTTCTCAGCCTAGTTATTCTAGATCCATGGTCTGGGCTCTATATGATGAGTGTTCATGATCCCAAAATCTTGTGATTGCTAAGGTCTCATACAAAAAGCTATCTCATTCCAGGCTTTAAGTCCAGACTCTTTGTGATGTATTCTCTAAGTCATATGCTATGGAGATAAGATAAGTGAAGATGTCATTGATGGTACTCAGCAACAGATGGGTTTCATTAGCATATAGCAAGAGAGCTGACTGAAATGAAATAAATAGTTGCATTAGAGATATAAAGGGCATCTTGTAAAATAATATCAGTGCTTTGAGCAATATGAAGCTTGATGTTGCCAACTCCAATTGCTATGAATGTAAAGCTTCTGCACTCTTTTACATTATATAAATAGATTGATTTTAGAGTTTAGACATCTTTATAATAAGAAGAGATATAGATAGTTACACTTGAGTTAATGAGAAAAAGAATAGTATATAGAGATGAATTTAGTAAGCATCCTGTCTGATTGGTTGATGTCATATTAGTAGTGAGGATATTGTCTATGATTCATTCTGTATGAGTAGTTCAATTTACTGTAATACTGGTTTTGTCTATAATAGTGAATCTAATATGTTCCTAGTACTCTGTGTTGTGATCAGCAGTCAACTCTAAGGTAGATATAGCAATTTCTACAATAGTAGCCATCTTAGTGAAAACTAGAAGCTGATCAAACTGTGAGATATCTACACACTGTAGCTTTCCATTCATCTCAGTAATAACAACAAAGAATTTTAGGGAAGCTACAATAGCTGTTGTTTTGAATAAAGATTTTGCTAATGTATTTAACTGCTCCTTTGACACTTTTTATACTTTCTAAGCTTTGACATTAGATTTACCAGTCATACCTCCACTCTTTTATATATAAAATGCCTTTATATGTCCCTTGCAAAGCCTCTTTAGCACAAAATAGTTTTTATGGCAGGTTGCCCCAGAACTATAGTTATATCCTAGCAAGTTTGTTGATTTAATATTCCTTTCATGCTAAATATCATGGCATAATTAGACTTTGCCTTAGTATCAAGAATGTTTTGGGCATTTTTTATGAGTATATAAATATTTGTCAGAGTATAGGGTGCACTCTAGGAGCTCTTACTAAGAAAGGTGGAAACAGAGTTTTGTAAGAATTTGAACAATGAATCATTGAAGCTGTTTAACAGAACAATACAGGTGAAAAGATTCATATTAACTATTCCAATATTGAAAGCATGTTTGATTATATCAGCAATGTAGCCAGCTGTAATAGGCAAGAGCTTTATAGTAGAACAGTAAGTAGATAGTGCTTCCTAAAGAAGAGTGATCTACTTGATAGGACCTTTATGTTATATTTGTACCTTTAGATTTATGAAGTATTAAGCTACTCTTTTATCAGCAACAAGGTCATAGTGCTCTATGTTGTCCAGTGTAGATTTGATGAATTTGATAGCAAAGTGATCAATTAAATCCTAATTAGTATATATGCAAAGTTCTGTATTGATACTTGGATAAAATGTGATATTATCAAAGATATGAAAATAGATTTCATTAAAGATAGAGGCATTTTTAAGTTTTTTAGTCTACTGAGTAAAGTTTCTATCTACACAATTATACTTTAGATTTTTTCTATTTATAGTATATAACATTTTTAGAGATAAAGGGGTTGATGGCAATGGTAGGCCAAATAGATAATAGAGATATAGAAACTATAGCAAGCAGAATTATTAAGAAGAAACAAAGACAATAGATAAAAATAATAGACAAAGAGTTTAAATTTAGCTTTACTGAAACACTTTTAGTAGTCTCAAGTTAGCACCAACCTTGTTTGATGTATTTATACTTATTATATTTACTGAATCCAGTAGACAATCAAAATACTTATTCTACTGACTGTTGCTATGTCTGTATCCTTGTTCAGCAAGATATACATTGACACTATATTTATGTTGCTATCTCATAGGTTTAAATATATCATTCAAGAATACTGTTTACTAATACACTCTGAGTTTTGTTGACTGAAGACAGTCAAGATTTCAACTTAGAGAAAAATATCAAAACTTATTTATTGCTAAGTACTGTTGCTGATATTTTTGACTATCTTATTTTATACAGCATCTGAACTAGCTAAGTATAAGATTTTAGTTTTTTTTTTTATCTTGTTTTTATATATTATATATAAGTTATATGATCTATTATATAGAGTTTAGCCCTCAAGTCTAGAAGGACATAGCTATTTGCATGGAATTTCAGTATTTATAAGATGTACTTATTATAAGTCTTTTTATGTGGAGCCTAGCCTTTAGAGTTTAAAAGGATTTAATTGGAACTTTAATTTTAGCAATATTTATTAGTGACACTAACAAAGCAATATTGACACTTTACTTTTCTTGATATGTCTAGAAAGAGACATATGACTGTTTTCATTTTCTATTTCTATTGTCTCTTTAAAATGCTTATAAAGCTATATAATTGACATTTACATTTTTTATAGATTTTGATGTTTAGTATATATATTTTCTAACACTTATTATACACATTTTCTTGACACCTAGTATATATTACTTTAACTCTTAGTAACTACCTTGATACTAAGTATACATTCTTTACATTTAGCAAATACTAATTTTCTTTTAACATTATCAACATATACTAGTAGACTGCCTTTGCTTTTTGAATACCATACTTACAAATAGTATAAATACTTTTTGTACTTGAATAAGTTAACAACAAAGAAGTATCTCCCAGCTACTAGGCTTTAGATTTCTTTTTTGCTCATCCTCATTATTATTATAGTTTAGCAATATTTACTTAAGTTTTAACAATTTGACTATGTTTATATGTATACTACTATACTTATGCCCTTGTTGAATAAGATATACATTGACACTATATTCATGCCACTCTCTAATAGGTTCAAGTATATCATCTAAGAATAATATTTACTAATATACTACCTTGAATTCTATATACTTGCTAGGGAAATTAGCAATACTATAATTAAGTAATTATTTGAAAATATTATCTGTTGTTCTATTAATAAAGTTATCACTAACAATGGCACACTGATTTTGAAGACTGTCACTTAGTAAAGAAGTTCAACTTGTACTACATCTGGGTCTCAAGTTACAACAAGTACACTAATAGTATAGTTAAGTAATCTCACTTTGACATTTGCCAAGCTTTCTTTGAAACTGTTAATAGTGATCAGTTTGGATGGATGTAATGCTGTTACTAAGCCTTTCATGCATTAGACTGTAAGTCAGAACCTATCTATTGATTCTGGCTATGGTTGTGCAAAAAAGACTACTTGAGGTTACATAAGTAACCTCACAACTTATATACAAATTACATAA